>JACN01042120.1:0-12212 GCA_000787155.1 Scartelaos histophorus
AACATTCCGACATATCTACAGAAACAAGTAGGTGTTTCTTTCTTAGGAATTTGCAGTTTCAAAAAGTAGGTCTACAATAAAAATTTTTAAAAAAGTTAAATACAAAAATGTTGGACCAAAACTGCAACTAAGATCACAAACAGATTCCTTTTTTAAATTATAAACTATGGGAAAGTCTCGTTTTCTCTTTGGAACTAATCGTTTTGTCAAAATTACGTCTCGTCTCATCCTAAGTTATTTTCCAGCGCTGCTCATTTCCTTCACAAACAACAAAACTTCCTTCTTATTCTGCATAAAAACTGCAAACCTCTTTTCAATCTTGTTCTGAAATGTGATTCTTGTGTTTGTCAGTTCGTATTTCAGCCTTTTTGCCATTTCTTCTGGACGTCTTTAAAATGTGAACCTGGAGCGATCTCGTATTATTAAGACTTAAATCGCAATCACGCTGCTTGTCAGAAAAATCGTACAAGGATATTTTTTCTCCAAATGGTCCAGCTCCATAATCTCCACTGGGTATTTCAGCTTTACAATGTGGAGTCGTGTTTCATTTGTGTGTATTTCACTGATTTTGCATATTTTCCATCACAAAACGTTGGAGTACAAAAGCTTTCAGAAATATTTGTGTCCACAGAATAGGAATCTGTGCATATTTGGCCATAGTTCAGTATAAAATAAATATTCGTAAAAACTCTCAAATGAGTCCAGACTTTCATAAATTGTACTGTGTGTGTTTTGTCCATCAGAAAACGAAATGAAAAGTTATGACATGAAGAATTAGAATCACGAAAATGTACGATTACGGTTTCTTCAGTACGAATATGAAGTCACAGACATCCACTGAGATACTGGACTTTATACGCCGATCCAGGACTAAACCAGGACTAAACCAGGACTGAACCAGGACTGAACCAGGACTGAACCAGGACTGAACCAAGACTGCACCTGGACTGAACCAGAACTCAACCAGGACAGACCCAGGACTAAACCAGGACTGATCTCCAGACTGAACCAGGACTGATCCCAGTACTTAATAAGAACTAAACCAAGACTGAACCAGGACTAAACCAGGACTGATCCCAGGACTGATCCCAGGACTGAACCAGAACTGAACCAAGACTGAACCAGGACTAAACCAGGACTGATCCCAGGACTGATCCCAAGACTGATACCAGGGCTGATCTCAGGACTGAATCAGAACTCAACCAGGACTGAACCAGGACTAAACCAGGACTGATCCCAGAACTTAACCAGAACTGAACCGAGACTGAACCAGGACTAAACCAGGACTGATCTCAGGCCTGAATCAGGAGTAAACCAGGTCTAAACCAGGACTAAATCAGAACTTAACCAGAACTAAGCAACAACTAAACCAGGTCTAAACCAGGTGTAAACCAGGTCTAAACCAGAACTTAACCAGAACAAAACTAGGACTAAACCAGGACTAAACCAGGACTAATATTTCTCAAAGCTTCTGTATTCCATCTGTCCCTTGTAATATGTCATAAATGTGTAATCTTTGATGCCAGTAACAGCTCTTTATATCTTCTCCATTAAAAAAACATAATACTTAGTTTTAAGTTGCTAATCGCCATGGCAATGGTCTGTATTTCTCATCATTAATGTTGTTCCTCACTTACCGTATGCAATCAGAGCATCCTAATTGTTATTTATTGAGTTTATGAGCACTTTCCACAAAAGCGGAGTTTTGCCATTGTGGTAGTTCTAAAAACAACTAGCATGCTAACAGAACAGTGCACTTATAGATTCTTCAATAAAACGCTTTATTATCAGACAGTATGCAGCAAAATTACTTTGACCTTAGGAGCTGGTTAAACTACACAATATATGTGCACTGGAGCAAGACACATTGAGCAACTAGCATGCTAACAGTGCACTTACAGATTGTTTGATAATGAAACACTTTATAATTAGATGGTCGCTGTACATAGTGGACTTATTTTGACCTCAAAAGCTGCTTATACAATATAGTATCTGTACTGGGGCAAGACACATTTAACAACTAGCATGCTAACAGTGCACTTACAGATTCTTTGATAATAATACCCTTTATAATAAGATGATAACGGCACACAGCAGACTTACTTTGACCTCAAAAGCTGCTTATATGATACAGTATGTGTGTCCTGGGGCAAGGCACGTTTAACAACTAGCATGCTAACAGCGCACTCACAGATTCTTTGACATTAAAATGCTTCATAATTAGATGCAGACAGTGGACAGTAGAGTTATTGTGACCTCAAGAGCTGCTTATACAGTGACATGTCTCTGTACTGGGGACTCATTTTGGTGAAAAACATGGAAACCAAATAGCCTCATTTGTTCTTCAGATTCATTTCCCAGGGAAGGGAGTTCCCGCTGTTTTCCCAGTGATTTCATTGTGCATCATCTTTAGTGCATTTGAAACACCTTGAAGTGATTACAGTAAACAGTCAGATATGCTCGGGCTCCCTTGGGTGCTCCTCCTTCATGTTTGGACCTGGTTCTCGGTCTCTTTTCTGAGTGCAGGTGGTTCATTGTGTAACTGAACTCTGCACATTCACCTCCATGTTAATCTGAGCTCAACCCACGACCACCACCGGGATTTATGTACCACTTTTTATACTTTTTATACTTTTGATAACTTAAACAGCATTGGTAGTTTGTCTTTTTTATTTTGCATCTGAATTATTTTTACTTTGTTGTCAGGTTGTAAATTGTAAATACCAATGTTCATGTATATGACTAAAATACAGAAATAATGCACAGTGCCGTTCTGCAGAGTCATTTAAAGCCTCAGTATGGAACTTTTAGTCAAGCAAAAGACTAAAATAAAAGCATATTTTTTCAGTTTCTTGCTGTGAACAGACTTGCACAAACCTGACTCTTATTTGACCTGGGGAGTGCCTCCACCTCCTTGTTTCCAGAGAAAAGTTGTGTATTTGGCTATAATTTTCCACAGTATGAAATAAAATGTCTCGATCATCTTTGAGGATGTTCCACAGTACGGTTTTAACTTTATCTATCAATGGAATTATTAATTACAGGATTCGTGATATACCAAAGAATTAATGTTACTATTTGCTTGGAGGCAGATTACAATTTTGATTTTATCACAATTTATGCTGAGTTCACACTTCGTAGCAGCTGGTGGGCGTGGAGCTTAGAGCAGAAGAGAAGGAGAAAATTTATGAATTATGGTGTGGTAATTCAAATAAAATCTATAAAATCGCGTAATATGAACCCTTTAAAGGTGGTATAGAGGAGCGAGAGGTACAGCGACTGTTTGTCCTTTTTCAAATGCTGCACATACATGAAACCCCCTCCTCCCCGACAGCTCCCGAAGAAGAACCGCATCCTCCCAACTTCTTACACCAGAATTGCTGGCGATTATTTAAGATTTACATTTACCTTTTTAATGAAGTATATTGAAGTTTATCCTAGAAAATAAGTTCGCTCCTCATCACTGCACAGGACTTGAAAATACAACTAACGAGCTACTAATACAACAAAAATGACATTTTCAGATACAGTACTTCGCATTTGAGTTCTGAAAAACATCTGTCAATCTCTTGGAAATAAAGTACGTTTCCCAATGATAAGCAGAAGTTTCTTGTCCAGAAGTAATTTAGCTCCAACATGTCAGCCTTTAGACGCCATCGCTGGAATAAATCTCTTAGAATCACCTTCGCTCCTTTTCCCCTTCACTTCTCCTTTCAGAACTGAACTGGTCGTGGATTCTTGTCTGACATCTCAACAAACTTTGTGCAGACTCTGAGGAAGCTACAGGTTGAAAAAGCCACTAAGAACCTCTGCACTGGTTTAGTAAACAGCGTCTTGCGTCTGTGGAGTGATCCCAGTGCACCAGAGACTCAGTTACACTAGAAGAGCAGAGAGTTTGATTGAACCCAACGGCCAATAGAAAACGAGTTAGACTTGGCTGATGTTTTCTGGCTCCACCACGTTTAGACTTGATGGATTTTCATTCTTTTGGTTTTGATCATCATAATTACAAGGCTGCTGCGTGTCTATAAACTATCACTGATCATTTGAACCAAAAACATCCTCCATACAACCTTTAAGCAGACATGTCCCACTGTAAAACCGGCTGTTTACAGGACAAACCGGTGACGGGACGAGGCTAAACCCGGTCGATCTTTATTTACATGCACCGACAGATCTCCCAGAGAGCGTTTCCATGGCGACGCCTGCAGCTGTGCACTGTACATCTCAAACATCTGGAGTGACGTGAGCATCTGGGCAACAGCGAGTGACAAAATGAAGCTACAGCCAAAGACCTTTCTGGCGTCGGAACAGATCTGAGGCGAGTCCAAAGCTTCAGGAAAGAACGTCACGAAATCTAAGTCAGAAATCGTTACGAATTAGGTCAAAGATTTACAAGAATTGAGAAATCTGATTCAGGGATTTTTCTCTTGTCGCTTCGTCATAAAACGCTTGGAAACGAAACAATAGCAGTAGTGACATAATGAGCAGTAAATGAAGAAAAGTTCACAAGGTCCATGTCAACTTGAGTAAAATCGAAAAATCTAAGGGCAATTTTCTACATCAGGACGTTTCAATGCCAGAAAAACTATCAGAAAGTTGAAAAAATATGTATATATATTAAAAATGTATATAGTTTTTGATAAGTTTTGTGTATAAAATATTAAATTATGATTGTCAGGTGCACAATTACTATATATTTTATTGCAGATCATATTTAACAACACGTGAACTTACATTATATACGGTAAATACACTTTTTTCCCATTTAAATGAATAAGTTTTGGTTCAGTTTATGGTGTTTTTGCTCAGTTTGGTACTAGTTTAGATTTTGGTCCTGGTCCAGTCCAGTTTTAGCTCCAAGTTCAGTCTTTGTGTTGCTCAATATTTGATGATTTTGCAATTGAAAATACAGCATTTTTAAACTGGAAAAGGTTTTAAATAGCACTAAGGGAAGGAGGATGTGGGTCATGTTTTATTTTTATATATTCGTGCGGCACAAATAACCCTTGATTAATGTATACGGGACGCGCTAGACCGCAAACGAACGAGAAAAATACAGTTCTTTGTGTCGCTAATTATTTATTTCCAGTATAAAGCGCCATCCGTCCATTTGAAAACTCTTGGCGTCTGAACTCCACTGTTATTTTCCACATTAATTGTCCACTGGAGCGAAAATAAAACCCAGTAACATAAACAGACAGTGATTCTGCCACTGCACAGGTCTATTAGTCCGGACTATAATCCCTTCCATATGCTCGGTGTGTGTCTGTGTGTACCTGAGACGAGCTATGTGCAGATTTTACTAAAGAAAAACACATGTGCAGGGCAGAAGAGCCATAGACACTCATGCAAACCACCCCCCTGTCCACCCAGAGGATAAACCCACACAGAATCAGACAGAATCAGACAGAATCAGAGTGGAAAATGAAGTTACAAGCCATTTTTCCTCCTATAGTGAAATGATTTGGGGTTGTGTTATTATCTAATATTTACTTTAACAGTATAAGCAATAGAAAAGTACTTGGCAAGAAGAATATGAGCGACTACTGCGAAAACTGGAGCGTAAACTTTGGCTGTTTTATGTGGAATTTGCTTTTAGACAGTTCATTCTATAAAAGTCATAAGATTTCGAGCGTTTTTAGCAACTCTTTGGTCCTGGTTTAGTTCTGGTTTGGTTCTCATTTGGGCCCAGTTTAAGCCCTAACATGTTTTTTTGGTTTTGGCTCTGGTTTGATTCAACACTTAGTCCCAGTTTCTTCTGAATTTTGATGTGAAGAACATTTCAAAAGATTAGAACTGAACATGATTTTTGGTTTTGGCCCTGGTCCAGTCCAACACTTAGTCCCAGTTTCTTCTGAATTTCAAAAGATTAGAATTGGACCTGATTTTTATCCTTTTTTACTATTAATTTATTACCAGTACAAAGCTCGTTTTCATTTGCATCGCCTTTAGACAGTTTATTCTTTAAAAGTCATAAGATTTCTGGCGGTTTTAGCACTTTTTGGTCCTGGTTTAGTTCTGGTTTGGTTCTCATTTGGGCCCAGTTTAAGCCCTAACATGTTTTTTTGGTTTGGTTCAACACTTAGTCCCAGATTCTTCTGAATTTTGATGTGAAGAACATTTCAAAAGATTAGAATTGGACATGATTTTTGGTTTTGGCCGTGGTTTGGTCCAACACTTAGTCCCACTTCCTTCTAAATTTCAAAAGATTAAAATTGGACATGATTTTTATACTTTCATTTTACAATTAATTTATTACCAGTACAAAGCTTGTTTTCATTTAGATCATTTTTAGACAGTTTATTCTGTAAAAGTCATAAGATTTCGAGCATTTTTAGCACTTTTTGGTCCTGGTTTAGTTCTGGCTTGATCCTGATTTAGCCCAGTTTGAACCCTAATGTGATTTTTTTGGGTTTTGGCCCTGTTTTAGTTCTGGTTTAGTTCAACACTTAGTCCCAGTTTCTTCTGAATTTTGATGTGAAGAACATTTCAAAAGATTAGAATTGGACATGATTTTTGGTTTTGGCTCTGGTTTGGTCCAACACTTAGTCCCAGTTTCTTCTAAATTTCAAAAGATTAGAATTGGACTTGATTTTTATCCTTTTTTACTATTAATTTATTACCAGTACAAAGCGCTTTTTCATTTGCATCGCTTTTAGACAGTTTATTCTATAAAAGTCATAAGATTTCTAGCATTTTTAGCACTTTTTGGTCCTGGTTTAATTCTGGTTTGGTTCTCATTTTAAGCCCTAACATATTTTTTTGGTTTTGGCCCTGGTTTAATTCAACACTTAGTCCCACTTCCTTCTAAATTTCAAAAGACATGATTTTTATCCTTTTTTACTATTAATTTATTACCAGTACAAAGCTCGTTTTCATTTGGATTGGTTTTAGACAGTTTATTCTTTAAAAGTCATAAAAGATTTTTTACTATTAATTTATTACCAGTACAAAGCTCGTTTTCATTTGGATTGGTTTTAGACAGTTTATTCTTTAAAAGTCATAAGATTTTGAGCATTTTTAGCACTTTTTGGTCCTGGTTTAGTTCTGGTTTGATCCTGATTTAGGCCCAGTTTGAACCCTAATGTGATTTTTTTTGGTTTTGGCCCTGTTTTTGTTCTGGTTTAGTTCAACACTTAGTCTGAGTTTCTTCTAAGTATCGATGTGAGGAACATTTCATCAAAAGATCTGGTTTGGTTCTGATTTTGGCTCGGTTTAAACCCCAACATGTTTTTCTGGTTCTAGTTTAGTTCAACACTTAGTCCCAGTTTCTTCTAAATATTGATATGAAGAACAATTCATCAACAGATTAGAATTGGACATGATTTTTATTTTTTAAACAATTAATTTATTATTAGTACAAAGCGTTTTTTGTTTTCATTTGGATCATTTTTAGACAGTTTATTCTTTAAAAGTCATAAGATTTCGAGCATTTTAGCAACTCTTTGGTCTTGGTTTATTTCTGGTTTGGTCCTGGTTTACCATAAGATTTCTTGCATTTTTAGCACCTTTTGGTCCTGGTTTAGTTCTGGTTTGGTCCTGGTTTGGGCCCAGTTTGAACCTTAACATGTTTTTTTGGTTTTGTTCCTTTTTCTTTTCTGGTTTAGTTCAACACTTAGTCCCAGTTTCTTCTAATATTTTGTCAAAACATTAGAATTAGACATGATTTCTTTCTTTTTTTCTTTTCTTTCTTTTTCTTTCTTCGGCTTTTTTCATTTGGAATTTGTCTGTTTATCCCAAAGGTTTTTAGGTTGCTCCAGTTTCCCCATCACCAAACACCAGACACTCCCCTAAATAAGTGAGCGAGTTCAGTCTAATCTCAGTGGAACGAGCTCAGTTTATTAAAGGATAACATTGCACAATAAAAAAAGACATCACATTCTCTCCAAATGTACCAGGGGGAATGTAAAAATAGCGATTTAAAAATTAGAAAGTCAAAACTGTTCTTTCTTTCTGCATTGAGATTGATACGTTTTATGTCAGATTTTAGACAAAGGAGCAACATTTCCACAGTAACAAGTGGCAGAAGGTCCTACTCCAGTCAGGTCTGTGGAGATTCAAGCCCTTTTAATGCAAGAAACACCACCAAAATGAAAAACCAAACTCTTATTTTATTCATCCATCTATTTTTGTTTTATTGCACATACTATGGCTTTAAATAGATCTAATAATAAGAATGTATCATCACATAGTTTATGTTTAGTTTGGGTCAAGTCTTGTGTGATGGTGATTTGTCCAGATTATTCCAGAAATTGCAGCATAAAGCATAAAATAAATATTCTTAAAAATTCTCGAATGAGTCCAGACTTTCATAAACTGTACTGTGTGTATTTTGTGCATCAGAAAACGAAATTAAAAGTGATGACGTCAAGAATTACAGTCACGAAAATGTACGATTACGGTTTCTTCAGTACGAATACGAAGTCACACACGTCCATCGAGATACTGGACTTTATACGCCGATCCAGGACTGAACCAGGACTGAACCAGGACTGAACCAGGACTGAACCAGGACTGAACCAGGGCTGAACCAGGACTGAACCAGGACTGAACCAGGACTGAACCAGGACTGAACCAGGACTGAACCAGGACTGAACCAGGACTGAACCAGGACTGAACCAGGACTGAACCAGGACTGAACCAGGACTGAACCAGGACTGAACCAGGACTGAACCAGGACTGAACCAGGACTGAACCAGGACTGAACCAGGACTGAACCAGGACTGAACCAGGACTGAACCAGGACTGAACCAGGACTGAACCAGGACTGAACCAGGACTGAACCAGGACTGAACCAGGACTGAACCAGGACTGAACCAGGACTGAACCAGGACTGAACCAGGACTGAAGCAGAACAGAAGAGTATAAAGCCGTTTTAAAGCCCCTCAGAGAATCGGGGCAGTGTCACTTGTTGGTGCACATAAAAACTGAACATTTTACACAAACAAACCGACTTTATGTCACGTTAAAGATGCAGAATGTTTCTCTATTGACATAAATAGGATCCCTGTTATAACTGGAGATTAAACAAGGCTTTTAGACCTGTTATAGAGGTTTTACCACTGCTGTTTGGTTTAGTAGTTGTGATCGTGGAGTGTCCATCGGTCAGAATGTAAGGATTAGGGTGTGTCTATATGTGTGAACAAAATATTAGAAATAGGCTAGACTAATAATATAACAATACAATAATAATACTAAACAATATTACTCAAGAATAGAAATATAAAAGAAATATAAATCCAAAATATATGAACAAATAGGCACTCAGCAGCCACGTGAATAAAGGGAGGCCTCAAAACCCCGACTACTAATGAGCTTTTAATTATAATTAGCAATAAACATATGTATCCTGATATTGCGCAGTGACAAACATAATCTCTAAACATACACATAAGGCTCCTGAGACATAAAAAACAAAGGATTTAAATAACGTGAATTAAATAATAAGATAAACCGCAAATAAACGAGGAGTAGCTTAGCGTCCTGCCGTGTTTTAGCATTGAAGCTAACGTGCGTAATAACTTAGGAAGGACGTTAAACACTAATTTTCACATCAAATATTGTCATATAACACGGCAGGACACACACCTCCCATGCACAGACGTAATAATAGAAAACACTGAACTTTACATAAGCTCATGAATGGCCGCACCCCTAGTGGTCAGGCTTGGTACTGCACTTCATAACAAGACCATTCAGAGACGAAAGACGAGGTGGGTGTATTTATTGCACATTCATGTCACATCATGACATATATTTTGTATTTGTTGTACATTTTCTGTGTTTGGGTTGGACCTGCGGCGTCAGACTCAGTGACAGTGAGAACCTCCAGACCAAATGAACTCAACTGAAGTGATTGGATATTTAGACGACCTAGTTTTCTTGAGATTCTTTGAGATTTTCTGTGTGTGGACGAGGATCAGGGCAGGTTTAAGTTCTGGTCTGACCCGTCTGACTGGACTTCCTCTGACACTCACTGGATTCATGTTCATGGACCAAAGACTGGAGCCTGTAAACAAACAAGAAGTTCATCTCACGCTATGAGTTTTCTTTTTACTCTCTGGTCTGGTCCTTGGATCGGTCTTTGGTCTAGACTCAAATCTGAACTTGAATCTGGATTTTTGTCTGGTGTCTGATCTGATCTAGTCTCTGGTCTTTGTCTGGTGTCTGGTCTCTAATCTCTGATCTCTGGTCTGGTTTCTGGTCTGGTCTCTGGTTTAGTCTCTGGTCTAGTCTTGTTTCTGGTCTGTGGTCTGGTCTCTGATCCCTGATCTCTAATCTAGTCTCTGGTCTGGTCTCTGGTCTGGTCTCTGGTCTTGTCTTTGGTCTCCTCTCTAGTCTAGTCTCTGGTTTCTGGTGTCTGACCTCTGGTCTCTAGTCTCTTCCTTGGTCTTGGGTCTCTAGTCTCTGGTCTAGTCTTGGGTCTAGTCTCCTCTCTGGTCTCTGGTCTAGTCTCTGATCTGATCTAGTCCCTGGTCTCTGGTCTGGTCTAGTCCCTGGTCTAGTCCCTGGTCTCTGGTCTAGTCCCTGTTCTCTGGTCTGGTCCCTGGTCTGGTCCCTGGTCTGGTCCCTGGTCTGGTCTCTGGTCTAGTCCCTGGTCTGCTCCATGGTCTGGTCGCTGGTCTAGTCCCTGGTCTCTGGTCTGGTCTAGTCCGTGGTCTCGTCCGTGGTCTAGTCTGTGGTCTAGTCCGTGGTCTGGTCCCTGGTCTCGTCCCTGGTCCAGTCCCTGGTCCAGTCCCTGGTCTAGTCCCTGGTCCAGTTCTGGTCTAGTCCTGGTCCGGTCCACACGTGTCTTCTGTCTGTTCAGTGTTTGTTCTGTTCTGCAGCAGGACCTGCAGCAGCTTTGCTCCATAGACTCATATGGACTTGGTCCCTGGTCTCTGGTCTAGTCCCTGGTCCAGTCCTGGTCTAGTCCTGGTCCAGTCCACACGTGTCTTCTGTCTGTTCAGTGTTTGTTCTGTTCTGCAGCAGAAGCTGCAGCAGTTTCGCTTCATAGACTAACATGTACCTGGTCTCTGGTCTGGTCTGTGGTCTGGTCTGTGGTCTGGTCTGTGGTCTGGTTCCTGATCTAGTCCCTGATCTAGTCCTGGTCTGGTCCACACGTGTCTTCTGCATGTTCAGTGTTTGTTCTGCAGCAGGAGCCTCTGAGCTTCGCTCCACAGACTCTCATGTCTCTGGTCTTTATTATTCTTTCCCTCTGACCTTCTGGTCTTCTCCTCAGACTTGACCTCGTCTCATCAGCTGGACCTGACCGAGCTCATCGGGGTTCCTCTGCCTCCCGCCGTCTCCTTCGTCACTGGTTTTGAGGGTTACCCCGCCTACAGTTTCAAACCGGGAGCCAACGTGGGGAGACTCACCAAATCCTTCATCCCCGACCCGTTTTATTACGACTTCGCCATCACCGTCACGGCCAAACCGAGCACCAGAGCCGGAGGAGTCCTGTTCGCCATCACCAACGCCTACCAGAAGGTAAGAACAGAACTGTTTTATTAAACTTCCCTTGGTTTGAATATGAGAAAGAGAGATTTAAAGTTCTTATATTATGCAAAAATGTCTCTTGTGAGTTTTTTATTATTAAAAACCCTTTATTATTAGTCTGTCTACATCTTCAATGCTCAAAATGCTCTGCTCCACCTTGTGATGTCATGTAGTGGTAGTTGCTATGGAGATAGGTTAGTGTTGTTATGATCAAATAAATATCACGCCGCTCACAAACACATTCACTGGTCCAGAAACAAATAGAACGACTTTCACAAACATAATTCATGACTTACAAATAACAGTTTGCAGTTTATTTATTTGCAAACCGATCAAATTGGATTTATGAATCGCCGAACAGATTTGTAAATATCCCTGGATTTATTTGTAGATTTTGAGACCTTCCCGACAGAGTTCGATGAACATATGTATTTATTTTATTTTATTTTATTGGGTTTTTTTTAGGCAGCCAGTCACATCACGTCACAAATAAAGGACTTTTTTTTTACATTTAAATCCACAAATAATTGGTTTGCAAATAAATATAACTGCACTGACATTTGTGAATCGTCAAGAAATGTGAATGATGTTATTATTATTTGTAAGTCATGAATTATATTTGTGAATGTTGTTTTATTTGTTTCCGGACCAAGAAATGTATTTTTGAATGGCGGCCTGATATTTATTCGATAATAACGACAGTCCAGTGTCCAGAAAGGCACCTAATAAAT
>JACN01081912.1:0-13112 GCA_000787155.1 Scartelaos histophorus
TTCCAGTAGTTGCTATAATAGTTTTGTTTGGGTCCAAAGAACAGACGATAAAATAACAATCCTAAAGGTGCAATGCGTAACGTTTCTGGTGGAGCATCCATCACCTGCTTGTCTCCATGGAGATGTTACCGCTTTGCCCAGAATGTTCCACTGTATGGAGTTAAAGTCATCTATGTAAGCGTTTTCAAGGTATTTCAATAAAAAGCATGAGTTTGAGCTTTGAGTGGGCTTGCCTTTTCATAGATCTGATCTGTCATTTGGTCTTATGGTGTCACGTATTTGTCTTTATGGAGATATAGATACATTTAATCCCAGGTTATGAAGACAAGTCAATGATTCAATGATGAGAGAAATCTAAATGTTGATTTTAAAGATTTAAATTTTGACACTGTTTGATTTGTTTGTCAAGATAGTTTCAAAATTACAAGTAAAATTCAGGTATAATATGTTCTGTTGGTTTGTGTGATGAAAGTAACACAGCAAACAGCAAGAGTGAAATTCAAAAGCTGGATTTTTGTTTTCTACAGAATATATTTGATGGAGTGGTTGCAACTTACAATTCAAGTTTAGTCCAAATTCGCATCTCAATTTTAATCAACGAACTCTCCAGATTCCCTGTTACACAATCACGCTTCTTTAAAAAGCAGCTATTTCATTTTCATTTCATTTTCAAAGTTGAGGCCGATATCGATTGTTTAGGATCCTGAGCAACCGATGGCCAATCCACCAATATTTTTGGGACTGGGCACCAAATTGTCATTTTACATCACGACAAACTCACCCAGAGTCCATTTTAGAGAGTGTTTTGAGCAGTTATCTGTTTGGAATTACGTGTTCAACTAAATCTTTGTGCACTCTTTAGGCAGCAGGTCAGAAAAAAACAAATATCGACCAGTGCTGGAGATTTAAGGCCGATAACAGATCCGCTAAAATGTGCAAATATCGGCGCGATACATCAGCCAAATTGCACAAATCATACACAAAGTACTTCAGAGTGCTTTACAGAATAAAAAAGAAAAATTAAAACCACAGTACAAACAAAAATCATTGTTAAAATTAACATTAAAGGTGCACGATGTAACTTTTGGGTGCTTGTTTCTATGGATATGTCTTGGAAAGTTCCATAGTATGACATTAAAACACATCTACTTTACATTTATTCAATTACAGGTGGTTCTATAGCTCAAGAATACCTAAAAAAACAGGCATTGTGACGGAGAGTGGGGTCGCCTCTCCACAGATCTGACCTCTAACTTGGTCTGGTTTGGTCTCCATGACGATAGAAAGGTTATAAGGAAGGAATAAAAGCCTTTCAGTCAGTCTATGTCTAGTTTCTATGGATGCAACTATTGGGAAATGTGTAAGAATCCAAATGTTTTATGACATTTTCTGGAATATAAAAAGCATAATGTATTGATTTTTGAAACTCTTCTCTTAAGCTAAGTTTTATCTTCATGGGGGCGTGCACTTTCTTTACCTCCATCCACGCGACTCTTCAGACACGCTTCAAAGCTCCGACAAAGCTAGATCTGTGCTAGAAGAGCCAAATATCACAGCTATAGATCATTTTGACAGTTTAATTCCAACTGCTGATTATCATCCAATCTGATAATTATATTAACCAACCATCCAATTAATGTGTGCTATATTTACAATGAGCATCCAGAAGGGTCCTTTCACTTTCCTCGCTCCTCCATCAGTGTTGAGATATTAGCACCTCAAAGCGCCCTGACAGTTAGAGATAGTGGTACAAAAGGTGTGTTATAATGCCATCAGCCAGAACATTATGACCACCAGCCTGATAATGATTGATTGATTATTTGATCGATCGTGTTGGGATGCTTAATGGAAATGTGATTTATTGGCGTTGGTGGAGTAGCCAAAAATGTTACACAAGTAAGAGTTTTATTATTGCACAATAATATTACTCAAGTAGAAGTGAAAAAGTAAAGTAGTAGTTGTCCGAGAAATCACTCAACTAAGAATTAAGAAATATTTGAAGAAACTACAGCTGAAAAAGTATAGTATTAATAGATCAAGCTCTTTACTTTCCACTGATTAGACCTGTAACTTGGCTTTGCCACTTTGTTGCCATGGAGATGGATAAGTTCAGTGCAAAGCAATAAAATATCCTATATAACCTTTTGTATTGTCAGTCATCAGATTATTGTTGCACTGTCTCCCCATGACCTCTTGCATATAGCTGAGATTTTATTTTTAGCCCTCGTCAGTGACGAAGTGACTGGCGAGGGGTATTGTTCTTTGTGTATTTCTTACGGTTATTTATTATACCTTGCAAATGATTGCGATTTTGAGGGCCTGAACATCGACGAAAAGTCCCACATGGCCACCAGGTGTGGCCAAGAGGAGCTAAAGAGCTCCTCTCAGTGGGGGAAAGTTGTGACCAGGAAAAGCTAAAGAGCCAGGAGGAGTCAGGTCTTATCTTGGCTCCTTCGGGCCACAACTTTCCCCCACCGGGAGGAACTCTATAGCTCCCCCTGAAGCCACAACTTTCCCCCAGCTCTTTCCAGGAGCTCTTTACTTCCTCCTGAGGCCACCAGGTGCTGCCAGGAGGAGCTAGGAGGAGCTCTTTGTTATTATAATATGTGATGTGATATGAGTGATGTGTGAACTACTGTGCCCAAAAAATTTCCATTGTGTATCAATAAAGTTTGTCTAAGTCTAAGTGTATCCATGGAGACATCTGTCACCAGAAAAGTTGTCATTAAACTTCTCCTCTTGGTAGCATTTATTTCATTATAAATATTTCTATAGCTCAAAGAAATGAACATAAAACTCGAAAAATATGTGTCGTCAATGGACTCTCCACTGATTTGACCAGTAACTTATCCTGGTGGCTCCAATGAGAACAGAACAGAGACAAGCAGGGCAGATGGCAAAAAAATTATTAGTTTTAATGAATCCGTCATTGCCTTTATAGAGCGCCTTTCCAGACTCCCAAAGCGCTTTTAGAAAACAAAGTGCACCTTTATAGTATTCATGTTCATACTTGTTTTTGAGTACACAAAAATTCTTCTTCGATCTAACAACCTTACAGAAGTACATTTGAGGGATATTTTCGAGTGAAGACTTGGAAAACCCCACAAATACTGCAGTTTCCTACTTACTATAACCCTATAATCTCAGGTCCAAAATGTGGATCTTATAAACATGTTTAAAACCCTTATTTATCCTCCCCAGATAACCCACTTATAATATTATGGCTTGCTTGGTACATTTACTCGGTAGTTCTCTCGTTGCACTCGTCATCACCCAAGCCTTGAGCGAGAGATGTAGCGTAGCAGCGTGTAGGAGGTACAGTGAACAATGGATTTTATGCTTTTCTTTTCCTCCTTCCTGTCTCCTCTGTCAAAGTTGTGCTCTATAGAAAGACACCGACTCCATATCCAAGGCCAGTCCATCTTATTTCTTATCTTCTGAACTTTACAATAGAGCTTGACTTGTTTGCTTTATTAGTAATAGGCCTAACACAAGGTTTACTTAGGCTCAAATGTATCCATGCATCAGGTTGTTATATATAGTTCACTACGAAGCACAAAGCAGTTATTTCTCCGTTCTCTACGTCTGTGTTTGCTAAGTTTTAACAAAGTAAAGTGTTTTCAAGTCCTTTCTAATTCTAAAAAAAAGTCAGAATACTCTAGTTTGTACTTTATGTCTTGTTTGACAAAAAAATTTGGCCGGGTTTTTCTCAATTTGAGTTTGATTTAAAGGCGAATCATATAACTTTTCTGGTTATTGGAGAGTTGATGCCTTGAATGTTCCGTAGTGTGGCATTAACATGATCCGTTTCCCATAGATTGAGTTACAGGTGTTTTTACAGCTCGAAAATACCTTGAAAAACATGAGTTCTCACTGACTGCTTGCCTCTCCAGCGATCTGATCTATAACTTGGCCCTGTGGTGTCACCTTCCTGTCTCTATAAAGTTGGAAATTTCAAGCTATAGCATCTCCATGGAGCTGAAATGTTTAATGTTACAGAATAAAACGTACCATTATGCATCTGGTTGCAAGGTTTTTCACGTTTGAATTATAGAAATCTGTATATTTTTGCTATAGAAAAAGAGAAAAACGTACAATTTCTTCTTCTTCTCTTCCAGATGACGTGCCCCCCTACTTTAAGACGGAGCCGGTGCGGAGTCAGTTGCACCTGGAGCGTAACAGGCTGGTGCTCACCTGTATGGCAGAGGGCAGCTGGCCCCTGGAGTTCAAATGGATCCACAACAACACTGAGCTCACTCGCTTTTCACTGGAGTACAGGTAAGAAACAGCTAAATACAGCAACGTGAAAGAGAAGGATGTTTAGTGTGAGAGGACAAGAGGGTTTTTGGAGCGTTTGGCAACAGAGGCTGAGCAGGGAGATGTTGGGGTGACTGTAGTTCAGTTGGTAGAGTTTTTGTCCACAGATATGAAGTTTGGTGCATAAGCTTTATAGGTTGAGTGATCAGATCAATTTTTTGGCAGTGTGATTCGAGCTTTCACAGATTAATGCTGTCATTGTGTCCTTGAGCAAGACACTTAACCCACCTTGCTCCAGGGGTTCTATGCACTGTTGTACGAGCATATGTCTCAGTGTTTCCTTGATGTAAAGCACCTTGAATGCTTTGTAGGTGGAAAAGTGCCACTATGTTAGATGAGGCTTGTAACCAGAAAGTTTGTAGCCCAATGAGGTTCATTTGGTCAAGAACAACCTTCCAAAATGTCTCTAGGGGGCGCTAATATCAGTATACTTCAATATCAGTGTATGCAACAGTGTCTCAGTTGGAAGAGTGTTTCCCTCTGATCAGAAGGCTGGCGGTTTGAATCCCACTCTTAACATTAAGATTATGGCCCGACTGATAGATACTGGTTGATCGATATTATCGGCCGATAAATGCAGTTGGAGGTATATTGGCTATTGCGCTAATAACCAGAAAGTTTGTAGTCCAATGAGGTTCTTTTGGTCTTCTGATATTATTAGGTAATAATTTATTATTAGGTTATTAATTTATTAGGTTCTTTTTTCAGACCAAGAGTGTGTTTTCATACCTGACATTTTTGACTGCTCCCTGCAGTCCTCAGTGTGATCACGTGATGTTGCTTTGACGTGTCCGGTAAGCTGTTTTCCAGTGGCAGCACGATAGCGCCATCTGCAGTCCAACTTCCACAGGACAGTATCCCAGGTGTGTGAGAGTAAAAAAGTCCCTTCATCCCGGTTTATTGTATAAATCAGCTCACTGGACACATCACAGCAACATCACGTGACCACTCTGAAGAAGACCGCTGGAGAATGAGAACAAACTTTTGGTCTGAAAAAAGAACCTAATAACATATGCAGAATGTTTGTAGTTTAATCGCGGCTCTTATTAATACTCTTGGGCAAGATACTTCACCCCACCTACATTGTGTACACAGTCATGCTATTTGTGTTACAATTCAATACTTAAATCTTAATAGTAATGAAAATGCTTTATAGTCAATAATAAAACCCTAAAATTAATAACATTCATTAATTCTAAACCTTTTTTCAGTATATATACTTTCCAAAAAAGAACTAACACTAACTGTCACTTTGCAATTTAGATCACTTTATTTATAATTCAAAGAGAAACAATTGGGAAATCCTATATTCACTGTGGCTATTTTTAGAACCAATGTTAACACATCCTCACATGGGACATTTTAACATGAGGTGCCATCTGTTCAAATACTGCAGCAAACCCTAAAAACGTCTTTATATGTGAAGACTATGGTCTCATTTATATACATCTACTGTGAAAGGTTAGCTGTCCTCTCCTACACATTTTACCGGTTTATTTGCACCTTTGCTCACCTTCATTTGTCATAATACTTCTCGCTCTGTTTTTCACACCAAACCTGTCATCGCTCACCAAACGCGCAATGAAGAAATATCTCCTTTCTTCTCTGGATTTTCCTCATGCTTTTCTTCGCCTTGTTTCCTCTTCGGTTCCCCCTAGTGGCTTGGTGACCTCTATCAGCCCCGGTGGAGAGCTGCGAACAAGCGAAACAAGCAAAAGAACGGTTCGATGTGGCGATAAGTGGTGTAATGGCGAAGATAGTGATCGTGTGGTAAATATATAGGTCTTATCTTGAAGCTTGAGAGGTCTGGTGGTAGGGCTGTAGGGGGATTGGGAGCTGTTTGACACTGAATTTGCTGATCCACACTGTAATGCTACTGGAGCTTGTTCTTAAGGAAGGACAGGGCTTTTCCAACCTGTCTCTAGGGGGTGCTAATATCAGTATACTTCAATTTCGGTGTAATGTGAAGTGGGCAACAGAGGCAGCAGTATCTCAGTTGGAAGAATGTTTCCCTCTGATCTGAAGGCTGATGGCTTGAATCCCACTCTCGACATTAAGATTATCGCTTACCTGATATATTAACTGGTCAATATTATCGGCCGATATGGGTACATATTGTTTATCGGCTCAAATCTTGCCGATATAGGTCCAAAAAGTCCACGTGGGCATGTTGGGCATACCTCATTGTGATGCTTATACTCTATATTATGTCCTTTTAATCCAATTTACAGACAGATAAATGTCCTAATATGTGGCGCTGCATCAATATTTACCTGGGGAGTAATTTGTCTGTGTCTGTGACGTCGTACCGCCCCTGAACGCACCCCCGAAGTCATATCGCATGACTCGCATGCTTTTTTTTATGCAGTGATATGTGAGGAGCCCGTGTGAGCGGTGAGTGTTGCAAACGTGTCGGTTTTGGAGCTACTTTTAGTTTTTTATTTATTTTTTTTTTTTTATCTTTTTTTATTTCTTCGCACTTGCGCCACACATAACCTGTTTTCTTACATCGTACATGAATGTAAAGTGACTATAGTGGCTGTACATATATTACCGGACTTACATTAATATGTAAATGAGCCGTGAATAGAGGTGTGAATGATCAGCATTTACGCATTTAATTAATTACCACTAAAGGCTGATAACTGCAGTTTTTACAGGCAAGAATGTCATGAAAAAATGTCATTAGTCCAACATATGGTCTTTAAATATGATTATAGAAACTACAGTCATATTTAAAGACGTGCTCTTGTTTAAACAGTGATATGAGAGGAGCCTGTGTGAGCGGTGAGTGTTGCAAATGTGTCGGTTTTGGAGCTACTTTTAGTTCTTTTTTTATTTCTTCGCACTTGCGCCACACATAACCTGTTTTCTTACATCGTACATGACTGTAAAGTGACTATAGTGGCTGTACATATATTACCGGACTTGCATTAATATATAAATGAGCCATGAATAGAGGTGTGAATGAGCATCAGCATTTACGCATTTAATTAATTACCACTAAAAGTTAATAGCTGTAGTTTTTACTGGCAAAAATGTCATTAGGCTAACATACTATCTTTAAATATGACTGTAACGAGGCAGAATAACAGTAAATGTTGAACTAACAAACCAAATTTAAATCCAATAGAGCCAGACCTGAGTTTTATAATCAACTGAAGTGAATTTTATATCGGCTTTTATATTGGTTATCGGCTGCTCCATCTCCCACTTTATCTGTATCACATCGACCAAAAAAAATCCATATCGATCGGGCCCTAATAAAAATCATCGATAGAGCCACTGACTCAAGCGTTGGCAGTGCGATTACAGCTGTGTCCTTGGGCAAGACGCTTAACTCACCTTGTCCCCAGTGTTTGTGTGAATAGGTGAGTAGTTGCCTTGAAGGTAGAAAAGCGCAATATAAAAATGTGAGTGAGTACCACAGGTCAAGATTTTAATTAAAATGATTCACAACAACAGACAAGTATTTTTTTTTAAAGTCTGAAATTTGAAAGAGTCAAACTGATTAATTTAATAAAAATAGAACCGGAGACTACTTGACCTCTTTAATATGACTAATATTGCTATACAAATGTCAATGTAGGTAGTCCTATTTTTACACTGCTAAAGGGCTGGGAAAAATGATAAGATAAAATTGTGAGTTATATAAAATCCTCTTATTACTCTTGTCAAAAAAAAAGTGAAAATCCTATCAAAAGTATGTGCTGTATCTATATTGAATCTATACGTACTACAGTAATTTTCCTTTTATCAAATTGCCTGTATTGATTCTCTCTCCGATCCCATGCCGTACTATATTATGTAGATCTTTTACAGTGTTTAGGATTGTGTGGGTGTGTTATATCCTCTCGTTCTGACACTGAATACAAACTCTTAAACTTGTCAATTTGCCACTTCCTTTAAACAGATGGTTTTAAACAGTACATTTTAAAGCACTTCGCAATAAACATGAATAAAAGCCTAGAATCCCCAAAAAGATGGTATTCTTGCTATTATCGACATTGGTTGAGCGATCATATCCACTGACCTACAGGTTGCCGGTGTGATTCCAGCTCCCACAGATGAAAACTGTCATTGTGTCCTTGGCAAGACACATACTCCTAGTCTTTGGTATATGAGTGTTCCTTGATGTAAAGCGCTTCGAAGGCCTTGAAGCTAAAAATGTGACCATAACAGTTGTAAAAGAGACTAGAAATATTACCTACACCTTGGTAAATACTTTTTCAGGATTTACATTTAGATTTTTAACCAAAACTGTATGTTTTTTTAAGATTTTTAGCAATGTGCATGTTGCTTATGGGTGTTTGCATAATAGTTCTACAATTAAACTTTATAATTTTCCAAAATATTCACATTTTGGAACGATTTGGAATTACAATCATTTTCTCCAATTAACAAAATGTGCTAAGTTTTTTTAAATTTGCAGATAGCCTTGTTGTTTTGCATTATTACTGCCGCTCTGCAATTTTAATAGTATTGGAGGGTCACTGCTAGTCAATTGTTATAGTCCACCCGTTGCTTTATAATTGTCTGAAAGTGTTTATATCCACATTTGGGAGTGGTCCTGTGTCCTCCCCGTCTGGAGCAGTAGTCCATGTGTGCGCTGTATACGTAGAGACCATATTAATGAGGCCATGGCACGGGTCCCCGGTGTCTAGAGCAGCTTTAAATATTGACACTGCACGACTTGACCCTATGTCCTCTGGCATTCGATCGATCCTGGGAGTTGTGTGTGGGCATTACGATTACCCATGATGCCGAGGGGCTGATCCGCGGCGAGGGAAGTGATGTGGACTGACACATTTTATCGCCGGATACACACACGTTCGACTGAATCTGGTTTAACGCTCCGAGTGGCAAAAAGGAGCGTGCATTTTTTTTACCCTCTCGCGTGAGATGTTTGCGACGTGTTTCAATCAAAAGTTTCATCTTTAGAGACAAAGTGAAAACATGCAGGGTTTGTGTGTTTGACATGTGTGAATGAAACAAAACACAACTCCACGTCTGTTTGTGATGAGGAAATAAAACAGATCTGAAAATGGTGTAATATGGGCCCTTTAAGTTTGCCAAAAGTGTCTCAGAAGAAGTACAAAGTGGTGAAATAAATGACTGAATTGGAGGAAAAACATCTACAAGTAAGAATTTGTCATTTTAAGAGGAACTGTTGGGCATAACATCAGGATTATAATTTCAAATTGATGTAATTGAAAGGACATGTTATGAATTTTGCACATAATCTAGTATTTTCAAAGTATAGACCACCACAATGAGAAACGAAAACATGACAAGGTTTTTTTTTTTAATCTGTTGTAGATTGTAATGGATCAAAACATTTACTCTGTTATTTGTATTAGTTAAAATGTATTAAGTAGGTTTAAAACTACTCTGAGAAGTAGTTTTATTCTTTAATGGCTCACGTAATCAATGCAAATTACAACTGATTATCCTCATCTCTAACGAAGACCTTATATGTGAGTTAGCTCCTTCGCCTATACGATGGTCAGACTTATTCTAATACAAACTAATTGCTGCTAAATTAACTGCATTGCTGATTTACATCCCAATTAACTGCTTCTAAATTTAACCTTCTTTTAATTTAAGGTTATGTGCTATCTCTTTCTCTAATCTCTCTTTAATTACTCATTTTTTTAAGCAGCTGCTGATTAATTAAACAGACTCTGCACACTAAACATGGCTCTGTCATGTGGTCACATGACCAGGGGCCCTCAGGGGCAGGTACCTGACGCACTCCCTCTCTCCTCTCGGCCAATTAACCCTACAACTTCATTAAGGGACTTCATTATGAAGCAGTCCTTGCCACTGCCTTTGCCCGCCACTTAGTTGTGTTGTTTGCCCTGGACTTTAAGCACTGAATAAAAAACTACCATTGTAATGTGATAAAAAAAAAACACTTGGAAGATTGTGTGAATGGATTGTGGCACATTAACCATTAAACATATGTCTCCATGGAGTTACTGGTTAGATCTGTTACTGTAGACTGTACTAACACAGTAAATAAGCTGAAATCCCTCCCTCTACATCACCATGTTTGTTTGGTTCTACTGAGCACTTTGCCTTTGACTTCTGTAGAAACCTCAGTGCTGATCTGTGATTGGTCCACCAGCTGCTGGGGGAACCTTACAGCGGGCGTATCTCAAGAAGGATTGTGGTTGACTGTGCGAACTCACAAATATCATGAGAATCCATCATGCTGTGTGAGGTTAGACCTGGACTTGAATAAATTCATAATGATAGCTTTAGCTGGGCTTCCACTGTGTGATTTTCAGGAGGATTTTGACCCACATGTTAGTCACACTCCCGTTGTGAGCTTGGGCTTTCCTCATTTGTGATTCCATCTCACAGTGTGAGTTGGAAATGATTTGGAACATTTTAAAATTGTACAAAATCGCTCAGTGTAAGCCCAGCTTTAGTTTAATGTCAAACTGTTGAACATCCCAGGGAGAGAACTATCTGCATTCAAACAAGCAGGTGATGCACCCTCCACCAAAAAAGTGACACAGTGCACCTTTAAAACCACTTCATCCTTGTCTGTAAGCCCATAGTTACTCCATTCATGCCGGTCCTGATACAGTGAAGGACTGAGCATGTCAGGAATACGTGAGTGAACCCAATAAATCATCAGAATTGTCACTTTATTATGAGACAACACTGACAGCCACTTTGCTCTGAATGACTTGTCTCTCTGTCAAATTATGAAAAAGATAATTTCCTTTTATACTCCTACAACAAAAGCAGTGCCTTTGATTTGACCTTCGCTTTTTACAAGAAAAACAGAGAAAACTAGATTAACTTTCTGACAGGAGGCATAATAGAATGTCATTGTAGTGTTGTTATAGTGATTGGAGTGTGGGAGTGTACGCACCAATATGCTTAAATTGAGATAAATATGCAGTACTTTATGGATTGACACTTTTATTCAAACTTAAAATTAGAGATAATAGCTTTTGGGTTTGAGAAATCTGGCTGCCATCTTCCTCGACATGGCTCTTTAAAAATACATTTTTACCTGACAAACAATAACAAAAAGCACATTGGAGTAAGATGTAATTTCAAGGTGCTTTATACAAATGTAGTAAATAATGCTCCTTTCCCAGTGTCAGCAGTGGCGGAGAAGCAGGTCGGTGAGCGGGGATACAGAAGTTTAAAGTATATTTGGAGAATACGGCCTACATTTTAAAATGCAAATCATATGAATGTGCTTTATAATGATAGTGTGAAGTTATAAAGGTATAAGTTATATCAGGATTGTGTTTTTGACACACATAACTTGTTTTTTAGGGGTTTTTTTTACATTTTACTGCTTAAAGCCTGAGTATGTAGCCTTTAAAAATGTATTTATTTATTTTTTTGCCAAAAATTTACTAAAATAAAACTGTGAGCGGGCTTGCATCTTCAAAAACCTGATTTTTTCTTGGTCTAGTGGAGGCCGTTTTCCTGTTTGTTTCAACGGAAATATTGTTTTTTTCTATAATAATCCACACTATGACATAAAACTTATCTTTCTGCATGGAGAATGTCCTGAAGTATGATTTTGGAATCAAGCAGATGATGTTCCACGCTCAGAAAGTTTGTTGAAAGATTGTTCCAAAGTCAAAATCCTTGGAGTTTATTTAATTTCAGAATTTGTATTTTTGTTCATTTGGTAGTTACTGCAGAAATTTCCATGTACATAGTTGCATAAATACTAAAGATTAACCCCAGCTCAAATAAATAAAATGTATTAGTATTTATTATAAAGATTTACCATTGCAAGTACGGTTAAATACTGCATAAGTAGTATATACGAGTCAGTACATACCTATACATCTTCCTAATCTACAGACACGCCTGCATTGATCCCCAGGCTTTTTCAGAGTCACACAAAGGGAACAAATCAAGTGTGAAACGTGATAAAAGAGAGCGTGGCCATAGGTTCTTTCCCTGTCCAGCTCCCATCTGCCGCGTGTGGACACAGCGCCGGACGTGGAGCATGTGCCGCGTCCCTTTGGGCCTGTACAGAATTACCCGACATTGATTTCCATTGGACAGACAGCGTTCGCCTTTTCTACCAGACGAGAGCCGTAAGCAGGCTGCAGCTCTTAAGGCGGCCCCCTTATCACGTGGAATTGAAAAGGGCTCTACAATCAGGTTTGAAGAGGCCTCCTTAAAACATGCAATTATTGATTTGGTTGTAATAACGAGGAGATGTCAGAAATATCAAGTACGGTTCAATCAAAAATGGAAATGCGGAGGGTAAATAATGTTGATTGTGCCAATGTTGAAAATGTGGCGTATGACAAAGAATAATCAAGCGCAGATATGAAATTTGGTGCATAGATAATTATTTTAAGGGTATAAAAACAATGACGATAATTAGAATGTCAAATGTATTGCGGTTTTTCTAATACAAATATTTTCCGCTTATCTACGTAAACTTAAAGGGGCATTATCACTTTTCTTGTTTCCATGGAGATGCTTTGAAATGCTCCACTGTATCTTTTCAAACTATATATTGCATTTATTTAGAGAAGTACATACAATTTATTTTACTGCGTTTTGTTGGATCTGCGCGGATCTGACTTGTCGTTATGGCGATTTGCAAGTTTAATGTTGTATTGTGGAACATTTCAAGCAAATCATAATGGAAAAAAAATATATATACTGGTCTAGACAAGAATTTAAAGCAGATCTATCGTGCAAAATTTGACTTTTCAGATCTTTTAACCATATTTTAGATGTTTTGTCTTTTTTTTAATCCTTTTAAAGTTGTATTTTAAGTGATTTTGCGC
>JACN01101636.1:0-23528 GCA_000787155.1 Scartelaos histophorus
ATTAAAATTAAAATTAAAAAAAATAAATAATAATAAATCACTGGGGATGAAAAACATTGTGGATTTCTGCTGAATCAATAAGCATTTTTTTCTTTTTGTTTCCATCTTATACATATACCATCAATGAGTAAAATTCAACAAAAATGTGAAAACCTTGTTCTAAAATAAAGGAAATATTTGAGGATAGTTTGAACATGTGATTCTTACACAAATAGGTGTGACAAACTGTACACAATTCACTTATTAATATTTGCCATAGATAAATTAGCTATTTTATAATTTTAATAAAAATATAACTTACATTTGTGACAACAGCAGTCCCCTTTTCGGATAAATGCCTCTCCACGTAGTCAGACGACAGGAGATCACTGTGAAAGAAAAAAAGAAAAATACATAAATTCGTGGATTCATATCTCGTTCATTGTCAGTGAGATTAGACTGTAGTAGTGTGGTAGTATTGATGTGGTGACATAAAAGCGCAGCACATCATATTCTGACTAATTGAGAGCAGTGCACAAGAGACTGGGCTATTTCCAGCACAAATACAATTATCCCACAGCCCACCAGCCCACCAAGTGTCCAGAGTGTAGACAGAGGAGGGGACATGTGGAGGGGGATGTTACTGCCTTTCTATTTTTTGGTTCTTTAACAATATCCGCTTTTTTGATACCGGTAGGCTTACTTGAACTATACTTTTCTGACACATATTATTGATTATTGATCATCATTTTTTACTGGAACTATACTTTTCTGACACATATTATTGATTATTGATCATCATTTTTAGCAACATTTGGACACTAGTCATTGGAGCACTTTTGGAGTGGTGTGACAGGCAGGCAAATGTAGATGTTTTGACAACACTTCATGAGGACGAGTGGGTCTGGAACCGTATCCTGTCTCCCTGATTCCTTTGGACATGATTGACAGGTGAACTAACCAATGAGAAATGCCAAACAAACAAACATGGTGGTGTGAAAATAAAAAAGAAATAAAAAATACTACAGAGGACTAAGAAACAACACAGATTTTTTTTTTTTTTTTCAGAATCAACAATAGACGCACCACATTTTTATTAATTTCAAGTAAAAGATTTATTTATTTATGTTTTTTTCAGAATGATAAAGCAATATTTGGGAGGAGATGCTTTGGCCATCAGCATCTGTGATTGGACCATCCTAAGTTAGGACAGTCGTTTGTCAGACTTTTTGGTCTGGTTCCAGATCTTTCTGTACTGGAACAGGATTTAGAAGGGACTGGCTGCTCAGGCCAAGACACTTCCTGGAACATGACCATGATTCCACACTATGATAATGTTGCTGATATTTATTCAAAATATATTACCTGCATCCATTGGCCCCATAAAGTGAGCAAACAGAACACATTACAGCAAACAGCGGAACAACTTAAGCCTTGGATTCACTGCTTATAAAAATAAAATATATTGTGAGCTTCAAGGTGGAGGCATGAATACAGAGAGGGAACAGAATGGAAGGATGGACATAAATAAGGCGAATGAGAGTGCGTGCTTTCTCAGCAGAGCTATAGATCCCAATGGAGACCCACAGTGCAGGCCTAATCACAGACAGAGATGTATGGGACTGCGGCCACATGCAGGCAAAGTGAATGGGTAAGCAGCAGAACAAAAATAAGATTACATTAAAGGGCCCATATTACACTATTTTCTGGTATTAATGTTGTTTCCTCATCAAAAACGTACCTGGATTGTATTTTGTTTCACATGTTTAACACATAAACCCTGTATATTTAGGCTGAGTCAATCTCTACAGAACAAAAATGTAGCTATTAACTTGAAAACTACTGCTTCATGACATCAGGTTGAAGAGAGCATTTTGAGCTTGGGAGATATACACAGCCTGATGCATCATTATTTAATCATGTGTGAATAAAACAAAACAGAACACTAGGTGTGTTTTCCACATTATTCAAATCCTTCTTCTTTAGCTCATGCATGCAGAAAAGATGTACTACAATAATACTGCATTGTGAATAGTACCATCAGCACAGTGTGTATTTTTATGTCTACCTCTGCTGAGTCAGTGGTTTATAATGTACCTAGAAAAACAATGCACCACTAGAGAACTGTGATTTGTACAGAGCATTTAAGGTGACAGGAAAACATGATGCAGCCAAAACACAGCCTTTGATCAAAACCCCCACGGTGGCCGGGGAACAAAACAGAAAAATCAAGCCTCAAAGTGTTAGCGTGCATGTTAAAATCTCTATTTGTGTAACTATTGTGTAACTATTCCACTTTTTTAACTTCTTTTGCTGGGCCTGTTTGGATTCAGTGTCTTTCTACTGGTAACAGAGTGGAACATTTAAGCATTTCTTTAAGAGCAGCTATAGAAAAACACCAAACAATTTATCCTATAGAAACTGTACGGTGAAGCCAATTACATACCTAACATGAGAAATGCATTGGAGCACTTGTTTTGAAGATAAAGCAATTATTTTTAAGTTGATCCAAAGAGCTTACGCAAGCCTACTGATATAACAAATCTGAATGAATAAAAAATACTACTGTAGCATTTTTTATTTTTACATTTAGCGTAATATTTTAACTTCAAAGCCTCAAATCAAACAGCGTCTTGAGTCTGCAGCAGCGTCTGGTCCTCTGGGTGTGCGAGGCCTGTGATCTCTGCGCTCTTCTCTAATGTGCTGCCCTGATAACACATTTCATCTTTAATTGTTACAGGATTTAAATAATTTATTGGACAAAGACGCAGCCTCATCCTCTCAATCAGACAGCTACTGTTCCCCTCCCCCACGCCTTAAACAAACAGAGTTTACATCATACAGAATACTCAGTGTAATGAAGTGCGCTGCCCTGAGACACAAGAGTACGACTGTCGGGTCGGTTTTGTTTGCTGATACGTTACACTTTCATGACTGTCTATAAGAAGATCTCATAAGCAAACACTGGTATATTGAAAGAATAAAACAACTAACACAAATACCTACTTTTATGAGCACAGACGTTTCCTCTTGTGAAGCATTTATATCAGAGTGTAGGTGTGTACATACAACATAACATAAAGTGCAATATTCATATAAATCCTCTGACTTTGGTGTTAGAAAACTGTAGTGTCCAATAGGAGCTGACGTCATCATGAACATCATCAGAACAAAGAGGAGGCAACTCAGATGAAAGCTGCAGATCACGTTAACGAGAAGCAGGTATATATATTATTTTAATTTGAACAAAAATTAATGAATTTTACATGTGTCACTGATTAAGAAAATAAAATTAGAGAGTAATATGGCGTCTTGAAGATAAGCTCGCTCAAACGTGAACAAATCACTCCAAATACAGCTCCAAGAGTAAATGAGAAGGGGAAACAACATGGTTAAAAGGTTTGAAAAGTCAATCTTGCATAATAGGTTTGCTTTAAATATTGATTTATTTTAACATGACTTGACTAAATTCATATAAATGAGAATGAATGGGCGATAAGTAAGGATCCGCACTTTTAAGATAACCGGAGCCAGCAGGCAGCAGCATGAAAAGGGCCCATACATCCACTCCAAACTTAACTCTTAGATCCATATTATGCCAAACTGGCTTTTTTGGGCTTTTAACTGTGTTTCAGTATTATTTCCTCTTCAAAAACATACCTAATGTTCTGATGTTTTGTTTCATTCTTGTGAACATCCCTTATTATCCTCTTCAGAGTTCAGAACAAAGTCCATTCACCTTCTCTGATCTTCAGTGCTCACATTACCTTAGTAAATAGCACCTGAATAGTCGTTTTTAGCCACGTTTTAACAGTTTCACTACAGTTCATGCAGGTCTGCTGGTAACATACGTACACCTCACATATGAAACATGAAATACAATAGCAACGCTGAGGTGAGATGACCAAAATGCATCATTATGTGCATCATTATCAATGCAAGACACAAGAAAATCTAAATGTCAGTTCAACATCATATTTTGAGCACTTATTTTTAAAACACAGCATCAGACCGCTCTATGTGCACTTTCTTTCTCAAACCACTGCTACCTATATAGTTTAACCTTGACAACATTATAGAGTCAGAGTCAGTGACCAGCTGCCAATCAAGGGGTACATTTTTTGCAGATACATTTACATAGTAATCACATGCCTCTTACGCCTTCACTTTTAATGCCAGATCATTCTCTCTCAGTCTGATCTTGACAATGGAAAAACACTTATTATTACTGAGTGGGTGCAGAGAGTCTGCAAATCTCAGAGCCGTGGGATCCGTCTGCTTGTCGATCACATCCAATTCTTTTTCCAGTAAAAGATTTGACATTGGAGTCGCTTTTATTGTGACACAGTGTGACACAGTGTGAGGTGAAATTCAACTTTTTTGTCCTAAATTCTTCTCACACTCTCAGTCGCTTAGCAGCACTTTGGAGACTGTGGAAAAGGCAGAAACATAATAAAGCGATGGAGCTATTTGGGGATTTTACCACATGACCTTTTCCCCTTTGAAGACTTTTTACCATTCAAATCATGGAATATCCTTAGTTCTGAATTGCTCTCTAATTTGTCATGACTTTGAAGCCAATGGATACAGAATTTAATGTATTTTTTTATAGAATGTGGAGGATCTGTGACACCAACAAACCAACAATGATGATCTAAACACTAAAGTGACTCGAGGGTCTCAGTGCTATTTAAAGCTGCACCATGTAACATTTCTGTGTCTACCACCTGCTTGTGTCCATGGAGATATTCTTGCTTGGTCAGGATGTTCCACAGTGCAGTATTAATCCCATCTGTATTGAATTTATCCATTTAGGTGCTTAAAATTAAGTTGAAAACACACAATCTTTCTGTGAATCGTCTCTCCACAGATCTGACCTATAACAGGACCTGGTGACATCACTCAAATCTGAATTTCTGCCATGTAATTCAGTTCAGTTTTAAACTATATGGATTCTTGAATATTGTAGCGTCATGTGAACACAATATATTTGACAAAATATGGGGTAATTCAATCATTTTCACTATTATGTCACAAACTAGGAAGACGTCCAGAAAGATGCAATTACAACCGTGTAGTTACCGATACTGAGCATGTCTACCAGCATCTCAGGTATGGTTGTAATTGTTGATTAGATGAACATAACAGAACTCTACATCGGCAGGTAGATGAAGAAAACTGGGCTATTTTCTCATTTTTACTCAATTTTGTCAGACTTACTATGGCAAACAGAGCCCGCCGGAAGTTGTAATCGCATTGTAATATGAATAGAGCCTATTACTTCTATAATGCAATACAATTTTACTACAAACTCAAGTCTGTTATTTGGCTTGGCTTTGAGAAAAGATGTGAAAACAAAGCACGCAAAGCAAATCAATGCCGTTACTCTGTCCCATGTATGGATTTGTCATTTAACCCCATCATAAAAGGGGGAAGCTAACACAAAAGAGCAGGACGTGTGCTGTGTCAAGGGTCTGAAAAAGGGGGGAGGGGATAAAAGCGATGAAGAGAAAGGAGAGATGGAAAGCGGATGGAGAATATATAGATTTGAAAAGCAGAATAGGTTTGCGTTTGTCTATGGGGAATTTTACAGCTGCATTCACCTGCCCACAGCCCCCCCGCCCCTCCGGTCTCCCACTGAAGCCTCATTAAAGGTCTCCTGGCTCTAATTCATTCACTTTACATCAGCGTAGGGGGAAACTGGAGCTTACAAAGAGTGGAAAAAAAAATCAAATGAACAAAATATATACTCTTCATTGTCAATGCACAAAGCATAGAGAATTGATGTGCTATTTAGGGGTTTTAGTGACATTACAGGCGACATTTTGAGTATTTTAATTTGACCATTTCTCAAAGATATAAAATTGTAAGGCAAGGCAAATTTATTTGAACAGAGAAGAAGAAGAGGAGTGAGGAATAAAAACCTTTCAGTCGTATGCACAGCCTGGATTTAAACATCAGAGTAGACATAAAATTTTGCTGCTGTGCATGGTGCTAAATTTTGTATTAAAACGACTATTTAGAGAGATCAATCACGTTTTACATACAAGAACATTCAGCAATGTATTTCACCATAAAAAAGTACAATAAAAACTAGAGCGCTAAGACAGTTGAAGAACAAATGTGTGGTCGGGAAGGCTATAGGCTAAAAAAAAAAAAAAAAAGCTACCATAAATGAGTATTGATGCTTTGCAGTGGCATCATGCTGGGGGTGTTCTACGTGTATTTCTCTGATGCATTTTTATAACTTACTATAGTGACCCAATGCAAACATTAGCAAAGACAGTCAAAAAGGTTTTAAGATTGTTTTCGAGCCTGGAAGATTGTTAAGATTCACACCCTGAGCGCCTGAGAAAGTGTCAGCAGGGTCACATTATCTCTCGCTATTTTTTATTGCCACTTATTTATTTATAAGTTTATTACAATTTTTTAGATTTTTTTTACTCTGTGTTATTGTAATATGATGTGATGCATGAGCTACTGTGTCTTGTCGCTCAATAAAGTTTGTCTAAGTCTAAGTCTAAGTCTGAAAACTCAAAATGAACTTAAACAACACATTGTGATGAATACGAGTGTAAAAAAACTCAGATTAAAGTCTAACTTGAATAAGAAAGCTTCTAACAGAGCAGTGCTTCCAGTTAGCATCGCACCCCCAGGGAATGTAAGTCTAACTTGAATAACAGAGCTTTAAACCTACAGTTAGCATCACAGGGAATGTTGACGATCAGCTGCAGTATCAGTTACTTAAAACAGATCTATTGGTTGTCTAACGGTTGTCCTGTTGTTGTGTCTTATAGCACGAACTGCACTGTCCAATTCAAGTGGGCTCCTAAATTATGCATTGGCTCTAGTGAAGCCGCATGCATCAAAAGAGCTGTGACATGCAATAGTGTTTTCCAATGGTGGTAAACACACGAGAAAATCTGAGTTTGGCAATGTTGAAGTATTACTGTTACATTTTAAACAGGTAATCTCTGCTATATGTGGAGATTTTTGTTTTGCATGTAAATCCATTTTGAATTTGCATGTTTCTTCACCGAGTTAAGTCTTGCTCCTGCCTGTGTCTGCTGGCTCTGTCTTTGTATTGGGTAATCCTTTCAAATTGTGGTGGTGGGGGCTTTGAAAGGGGTTTAAGAATAAAAAAGAAGAAAAAACAGCAATTAGGAGGTGTAAACGGTACCTTCTGAAATTCTGTTTGAACTGCTGAGCTGAGATAACTATGCTCGCTCACAGTATTGTCTATGAATGAAAGAATTTAACAGTGAAGAACACAGTCCGACATTTATTCCAATACTTCAAGTTAGAAATGCAAAATTGCAGATCTAACCGCTCTTATTGTTATTCAGACCACAGGCATAGCTGGGCTAAGTCTCTGCTCAGGCTCATTCAGTCTCTGCTAGACAAAATGTGGTTAGGTTTACTCTTTGGCAGCTTGACAGTTTCTTTCAACACATCCTCACTCCAAAATACACCATGACTCAAGCACCAAATTATGTGTGATTCTCTGTTTGTAACATGGATACTGAAAATAAGTGAATATGAGTGTAATTAGAATTATAAGAAACAGTGGATTCAGCGATGTATGTTTTGACGAGGGTACAGACTTAGGGATAATACTGCAGATACTGATACTGGCACAGATTAATGGCCATGATTGTGAACGCGCAATCTCATCAGAACTCAGGAGTTATGCAAGACTGGGCTTGGTTATACCACCAGGTGCCACAGTATGACATCAGTGGTTCTAGAGGAAAATGTCATTGTGTCATTGGGCAAGACACATCACCCATCATGGCACTTGTGAATGTGCTGAGTGAGCGTTGGTGTTGATCAGAGGGGCTCATTCAGTGGTTCAGGGGTATTGTTCTTAGTGGGTTTCTTGTTATTTATTTTTCCTTGCAAACGATCGCGGTTTTGAGGGCCTGAACATTGACGAAAAGTCCCCATACCTACAATCGACCGGTCCGTCATCACGACAATGACCAAAGTGACCTTCCTGAGGCCACCAGGTGTGGCCAGGAGGAGCTCTTTAGCTCTTACAGGAAAGTTGTGGCCAGGAGGAGCTAAAGAGCTGGATGCATCTTTTCTAAAGGACTAGCTGTGGGCCCAGGCGGCTGTCGGGAGGACAGAATGGCGAACCGGGGCGGTCGTGTGGGAGGGGCGTGTGCACCGGGGCGAGGGCTATCATCGCCACAAGTGGCTTTAATTATTATTATTATCTGAGTCCCTGATCCTCCCAGGGACTCCCGGACTTCCCTCACACAAGACACTTTTTCTAGCTCCTCCGATGGGATCCCAAGGCATTCACATGAATCTATAATAAAAAATGGATCAGGCATTCCCCCTCTGTCCTTGCTCGAGACCAACTAGTGGCCGTTCTAGGTACTGTAGCTTCCGGGACCTTGGGCCCAAAAAGAATTCTCACATGGAGCACAATGCCTTTTTGGGGGGAATTCAAACTGCCCTTGTTCAGCTGACAGGGCATTAAACTTTCACAAAGATTGAATTGTGTAGGGATTCTTTTCTATTTTCACAACATAAACTTTTTTTAAACATTTTAAATACTCAAAGGGCCTAAAAGTTAGCTTTGTAAGACTTAGCCTAGCCCCGCTCTGGCCTTGCGCTAGCAGCTCTCAGACTGATTTGTCAAAATGCACCATGCCAGGGGTGGGAGGTGCTTGTCTGTACTGAGGAAGTAAATGCGTAAGAGAAAATTATTTTTGGGCCCATGCACAACTGAGCACAGGCCACTGAAATCAATACGATGCTATCTTGGGTTCACCTTACAAATTTTATTATATTTCTATGGGCGTTCCCAGGCCAGCCAAGAAATATGGTCCAGAAATATTGATTAATTGTGTCTATAAATGCATAATAAGACAAATTACTATACTGTGGGCAAATAATACAAAAATAGTCTGTAGAGTAACACCTGCACTGGAACAAGCTCAGAAAAGTCAGTTTAGAAGAATGTGGGACATACTTCTCTCACTGTAAAGTCATGTACAGCATAATGTGTTCTCCATCTTTGCTCCACCTACTCCACCCACCCGTGCTCAAGGGTGCATGAAGGGCGCCCGCACACCTTCTCTCTGACTTTGGTCCATCCCTTCTTCACTACTTCTCCTCCGCCACTCTGTGTTTTTCTCATTAAGTCCTCGCTAAATCAGATCACGCCTCGCTGAAATAAATTACAGAGTCGAGGACAGAGGAGAGGCGGCAATGAGAGGGAGAGGAGGAGAGGAGGGCAGAGAGAAATGTATATGGGATAGAAAGGGTGAGAGAGAGAGGAAGAGGGGGAGAGACAGTGATCATGGGAGAAAGAGAGAGATAGAGAACGAGGGAGGGATGCAGAAAGATGAGCTAGAGGGAGGGGAGAGTGAAAGAAAGAGGGAGAAATAGAGATACACACTAGTGATGAGCAGGAGATATGATAGAGAAAAGCTGGAGGAGAGGAGGAGAGAGAAAGAAAAAGAAAGGAGGAGTGAAGAAACAGTGATAGAGAAAGAGAGAAGAGAGGAGGAGAGGAGTGAGTGCGTAAGGCTGTCAGGAGGCAGGCGGGACACGTGGGTCAGTGATGAATGGTCCGTGAATGGGACAGTGGGACAGGGGAGAGGCCTAAATCATGTCTATGTGAGAGCAGAGCATGTTGGAACAAGCTGCACGTGTTATGGATGAGCAGGTGTACCGGAGAACAGGGAGCAGGAGGAGGCTCTGGAATGAGGAAGGAAATATGGGAATGCTTACTGATATGTTTTTTTATTATATGTTAGAATATGTTAGAAGAATAGACTCAATGCTCAATGCAATCAGTCAGTTTCAACATCACAAAAAACACTATTGCACAACAAATAAAAAATATTGCCATCTACTCAAATCAAGACAATTATTAGACAACTATTCAGACTGTATAGTGTCATTTTTTACAACCCTAATTCAGTTAAACTACTTACTTAATGACTATGATACTAACTTATCACAGTTATAAATTCATCTTCTCTGTGTTTGCAGGTCCTTATATCCAAGTGTATTTCCTCTAGGTATTCCCATCCATCCAAAACCTGCACAAGAGGCAAAGTAATCCAGCTTCTGTAGCCCTCTTAATCAAACATAGCTCAAGATCAGAAGAAGGGTCACTGAAGGGTGGGACACATGCAGATGACAAATCTTTGCACATGGACAATAAAGTGTTCCTTAACCTCAGCTCAATGTTAATGCTTCATGTATAGTTGAAAGGGAGATTATATAATTAAGATTTCTGCAAGGACATATGAGAATGTTCATTAGTGGTTGCAGCAAAGAGAAGGAACAGACGCACTGCCTGAAGAAAAATCAACAGCAAACACCAGGGTGATTCTAACTACTAGTGATTTAAAGTCTTAAACATGTGTTGACATCGCCAGCACATTTAAAACCAAGAGGGGGAAAAAATCTGACTGAGACAAGTCATTTTGTCTGATCCTTTCTCTTAATTCTCTTAAGTATTGATTTCCACCCTTTCTGTCAGAACCCCATTTCCTTCAATCCGTTCTCGTTAGCTTTAATTAAAACAACACTTCACTGCCTTCTGCACCTGGGACCAAAAAAACTCCTACATACAACTAACGTGCTATTGACGCATCTGTCTTCATTCATCAAACCGCAAAATAACCCGATGTTTGGCTCATTTGGAGAACGCTGTTAGCATTAGCGGCGTGCACAAACATTCTATCTAATCGAGAAGATAAATGATATATTTAGCTTTGTGCTTGAGGTGAATTTGCATAATAGAGTCATCAGCACACTGCACAGTAGAGAACACATGTCACAACCACAAAAGGGTCTCTCTGTGATACAACCATATTTAATCAGACGTGTTCACAACAGCTTTGTTACTGTTTGCAAAATCAATACAATTACATATACCCACAATGCACAATCTCATGCATATTGAGTATAACAGTTATATCGGAGAGGCATGTGTTTTGGATACATAAGCTGCCACTAAAAATGTCGGCTAAACAAATATAAAACAACAAGCAAATGGGTTGGTCGAGGTTGCGGTTAAAATGGTGACTTAATGTTCTTTTCTATGAGGCAAAGCACCATTTTTAGCGTAATAATAAAATGAAATGTTCTCCATGTGATGCTGTAGTAATAGGTCAGGTCCATCAAAGCACTCTTTTTGATATGTGACAAAGACATAATAAACTAGTGGGATACTGATATTATTGGAGTATTTTATTATACTTTTTGACCATATTATTGTATAAATTGAAACTTAATATGGACACAATCAAAATTAAATCAAGAGTAAGTTTGGATTTATGCAAAATAGTAAATGAAAATCTACCTGTGCACTAATATATGTCAATTATTGTATCAGCCAATACTGCAATACCGATACTTTTGCGATACGATACAGCTCTGGCTCTAATCTAAAAATGCATTGCTCCAGGTCTACAGAGGCATGTATTATTCAGCGTGAGCAGGTGGGAGGGGCGGGTGCGACACCGAGGGGGCAGAATGGTGAATGGGTGCATAGTAATAATGATGCGGCGGGTTTAGGAGAAGTGGGAGGAGGGGGGGAAGTCAATGATTTTTGGAAACCCCCTCCTCCCGCTCTCGGCTGGTCTCATGAATATCTAAAAGTGGGCGTGACCCGTGAGAGGACAAAGAGCATCTACCCCCCTCCAGATCTGGGTGAGGGACACGCTTCATGAGCTGGTGCCTCGTGTCCAAACATGTCCCCATTTAAACACAATGGGTTTGTTTATAATGAAAGTCTAAGGCGTGGAAATGAAGTGTCATCTGTACAATAGCTGACCTTTCAGACAGAAATTAGTGCATGACCAACTATTAATGTTTTGTCATATTATTACTTGGATGGAGACAGTGTGTAATATTTGTGGTTTAATAGATTGCTTAGTGATGACTCAGGTCACAATTAAATCAAAATAATTTAAATTCTAATAAGTAATAACATGTTATTACTTATTAGTTATTATAACAGTAATAACAAAATAAAATATAAATATAAAATACTTTTTACAAACACAAATGAAAAAGAGTTAGAGAATTCCCTGTTGGCTTATGGGGTGGAGGAATTATTATAACATTGTACTTAAAATAACCATTACAAAGTTTTTATTGCTAATTGGTATTTAAACAGGAAGCCTGTTTACTATTTACAACTGGTGTACTAGTACTTGTACTATGATTACTACAGTTACAGCTACTAATACTACTAATACTAAAGCGCTCTACAACTCTTCAATAACTTATGGTTGTCAAAAGTATCTAATATTGAAACTAGATACTCATTTGAGCAGATCACACTGCAAAATATAACATTAACAGGAAGAAATTTCATATTTTTTAAACATTTTCAGTTTGATTTTAAGATTTATCATACGACCTCATGCTAAGATAAAGGAAATACAATTATTTTGTATATGAAATGGCATTCTATTACTAAAAAGTAGCATATTTTATTGTTATGTTTTATTATATTTTATTGGTATTGAGTATTATGGATTCTTTATATCAACACTGAGTTTAAATTTTAATACTGTGACTAGAAGAACTACCACTTAACAGTTTCTCAATCTCAAACTCTGACTGTTTAAATGGTTTAACAAACTCAAAAAAATAACCCTGACTAAGTAACCGGCTGACCAGTCTTATTGTTATTCAGGCGACAGTCACGTCTGGGTTAAGTCTCTGATCAGGCTCATTCTGTTTCCACTAAACAAAAATGTGGCAACAACAAACAAAGTTTACTCTTTAGTAGCATGTCTGTTTCAGCTACACATGTTCACTCCAAAATGCAACACCAAGACTCAAGCACCAAATCATGTGTTATATGTTTGTAACATGAAGACTGAAAATAAGTGGAAAAACTATATTTAGGAGGAGAAAAGGCAACAATGTTAGAGCCAATTAGAGGAAGGAGATATATGTTTTTGATCTATTTCTAAAATAATTTTAAGTCTAGAAGATAACAAAATTGAATTCCGATATGTCAAAATAATATTCTGAATCTTATTATAAAAAATAATAAAGCAACCAAGAAAAAGCAAAAATCTTCAAAATTTCATTCTAATTTCTATAAAGTACTTTTCAACTATTTGCTTACTTTACCAATAAGAATTATGACGAATATCATGAAGAGTAATCTAGACCCATGGAGCCAATAAAACAAATGTTTCATTCAAATTCAACATGGGAGAAGTTTGAGGCCGAGCCCTACACAAGGTAAAGACAGGAAGTGTGGAAAGAGAGTTGTTCCATTAGCAAAAGCGGGATCAATACTGGCGTCTAACACAGCAGCACTCCGGCCCTTCTCGGAAATCACTTTCTATTATGATGGGTCCTTTAAATCAAGCACACAACAGCAGCCTGCTAAAGCCAGACAAATACACAGATAGTACAATCTAGATGATCCATTCCAGTGCTAAGAGATAAGACTAGATCGCTTAAACCCTTCCAAATCTCGCCCACTGGAAAATATAATTGGTGTCTTCAGGATTAAAAGGTCCTATATTACATAAAATTGATTCTTGTGAGCTTTAAACCACGTTATAATGTCAGTACCTCATCAGAAGCGTGCTCAGAGTTGTATTTTGTTTCATTCACACAGGTTTGAGTAATTCTGCATTATTAAGTTTGTCTACTCCACCTTGTGATGTCATGAAGCGGTAGTTTTCAAGTTACCTTTTACCTTTAGCATTTTAGATACTGGCAAATCCAAGACTGCAATCATCAAAAAGATTCTAGTGAAGGAGTGTGGAGTTTAAAAACTCAGTGGAGCACTTCCTGAATTGACACATGACATCACAAGGTGGAACAAGGTGTTTTTAGTTTGAGAGAAGAACTCAGCTTTAATATGCAGGGCTTGTGTATTAAATGTGTGAGAATGAAACAAAACACAACTCCAGGAATGTTTTTGATGAGGAAACATTAAAATAGATCAGAAAACAGCTTAATCTGGGCCACTGTTGTATTTGCAGGGCTTGAATTTTAACATCAAATTTGCAGTTTGTAACTTTTCTGGTGGAGGGATTTGGATGAATATATTCAGTGCGGCATTAAATGTATCTCTCTTGCATTTATTCAATTACAGGTGCTTTTATTGTACGTAAATATGTCATCTGTAACTTGGCTTGGCGACTTTTAATGCATTTGAAGATGAAGGGACGACATGTCATACTGTGTGCTGTGGAAAAACACTTACTGATTAAGATCCACGTCCAGAATAAACCTTTGTCCAAATGCATCCACTTGAAAAGTTGCTGAGGACACGTGGTTCACCTGAAAACCAAAGGCAAATATTGTTAACTTAAAGAAATAGACAAACATCCATGAAACACAACACATAACATATTTATATTCACCATATTACCTTTTATTGTTTTAAAAATGCCATATTCTCTTAAATTTGTTTGTGTATTATGTTGATCAAGTAGCATTAAGAACAGGTCAATTAAAATTAAAAAAATGATTATTTTTAAAAGACTGTCAAACTTCTCTTGGATGAGGTTAGATCTGCTGTTTTTGTTTCCAATCAAGTCAGTTCATTGTAGATTTCTCGTCTACTTTGATATTTTTAGCTATTTAATCTTTTGTACCTTGTTTTACATTTTCCAGTGTAATTTTTAACTACAAATGGTGAAAAGATAAACCTAACCTAACTGTGCACATATTGAACTGGTGGTCTGATAATTCAAGAATCCTCTTAGACCAAAGTAATTTAGACTGTGCTTTGTGCAATGCAAGATATACTCTTGTTTGCAAATAATTGTATATCTCTATAAATAAACTTCAGCTATTGTGATTTGCTACTTGCAGAAGGGGCTGTATTACTCTACTTTCAAATCTGTTATAATGCTGTTTCCTTGTCAAAACATACCTGGAGTTGTTTTTTTGATTAATTCTTCTCTCAAACAGAAAACACTCTGTTCCACCGTGTGAAATTGTGTGGTAATACAGGAAGTGCACCTTCACTAGAATCATTTGGATAATTTCAGTCCTGGCATTTCCAATTTTAACTAAACAAAAGGTTAAAAGGTGCAGTAGCTTTTATCTTGAAAAGTACCTTCATGTGAAAAGTACTGCTTCATAACATCACAAGTGGAGCACAGATCATTTTGCGTTTGGAAGATGAAGACAGCCCAATAATGCAGCGTTACTCATGCGTGAATGTTCATTTTGCAAAATATAACTTAAGCATCAGCACTACACATGGGTTGCACACAAAGGCTGGGCGTATTTTGAAAAGGTTCACTACATGTGTAATGCAGTTGTCATGTGACATTAGGAGTGGAGGAGGGTCTAATCTGTGGAGAGGTGGGCACATATGGTCAGGTTTATTACGTCGCCTTAGGTCATCGAAAACCTTTTTCAAATCATTCCTTTGCAAGTCCAAGGGAGTCCCAGAGCTGAGTCAAATCCACCCCCTCCCCTCACCCCCAAAATTATCCAACGCACACAGCAGGACAATAACAAGCAGGAGGGTGCAGGCCTGTCACATAACACATTTAGAACTGCGATAAACTGCAACAGAGAAATATCAAAATAAATGGTAATAATGAAAATAGACCAATATTTACACTTTGAGCATATGGGCTATTGACCTTAAATTTTAAGCAGTGGTTTGAGCAGAATTCAGCTATTAAAATATAAATCACAAATCTAATCTTTCAGTTAGTTTATTTGAGCAACATTAAATATCATTGTGTATATTGTGCGACTGTACAAAAAAGGAGTAAGAAGTGTAAACTTATAAAATCCTAACCTCTCACATTCTAGATGTTGACAGTTGTAACTAGCTGAACACTGCTGACAAAATAATTGTTTTATTTATTTATTTTTTTATTTCTTACTGAGGCTGAAATATGTGCTTTTTCAAACACAGACCTTGGCATTGTACAGGCCACATACAGACCGGTCCATTTAAGCTCATTTGTAATTACAAAACAAACATGCAGATTGCTGCATTGCTTTTATTTTTGAAGTGTTTTTTGACATTTTTTGTAAGGCACTTTTTCATAGCTTAATCATAACATACTCTCATCAGTCTCACCAGCGCGTCAAAACAATGTATTTCTTTATAAAAAGCAGTAAATAGCAAAGACTATATTATATATTATAATATTATGCAGAATTTAATTAAGCGTTTTGGCCTGGTCCTCCACAGCGTTTTCTGTTTCTTGTGTGGCACCATCTTCTAATATATATTGAACAGTAAGTAAATATAGTAATGACTGTTACAGTTCTAGGTGAAGTCTGGTTTTTGTGAGTTTCTTTTTGATAAGATGCTCCCCTCATGCTCAGCCAAGGACAACCGAGGCCTGTGGCGTCGGTCCCAAATGACCACACACTGTATTGTTTAAGCTTGTGGGTGACTGTTTTTATAAACCAGTAAACGTGCGTGGGTGACTGAGAGTAGATGCAAAAGACAATAATCTTTTTCCGCAATACACTTCGCATGAAATTCAATCTCCCGGAGTGACTTCATGATGGGAGGAGGTACCGGTAATTGCATTTAAAAGAAACCCATCCAAGATCGGCTGTTGCCATGCAGGGCCAATACTGTGCGACCACTGGACTCTGCTCACATTGATTTCTGAGTTATGGCAGGAATGACTTTCTGCGCGATGATTGAAGGAGCATGGCTGTAAATTGCATCAAGCTCCTCGTTTGACTTGCACTTGAGATAAAACACGCTGTGCGCTAGATTCGATTTGAACATGTCTGTTTAACTGAAAATAGGCCACGAGGGTCTATAAATATCTAACACTTTGTCACACGTCTTTGTTTTCAGGCTGCTGTTGATCTAAAAAAAAAGATGATCGAACTTTGCGGGTTCAGGAAGTAAAATAAACTCTAGTGACTCAAGGCAAAATAGGAAATATATCAACATCGCTTCTAGTTATTTCTACATTATCTAATATTACTGCAGTTTGTTTTATTATAGACCATTATTCATACATTAACTTTAAAATTACATCTCTTGAATATTATTTTTAATAATTTTTGTGGACTATTCATAGCTTTCTGGTTCCTGTAATTGGCTTCTTTTTTTCTTTTTTTTTAGATAGAGAAAGATAGGATTTTTTTAATTAGCACATTTTTCATAATTCTGGATGATATTGAAAGCTCAGTGATTTTACAGTCCAAAGGAATCCTGATAAAGGTTGGCAGTCTCTACATAAAGTTAATCAGTAGAGCCATCAGATTCACTAGTCAGGCAAGTGTAATTCCAGTTCCCATAGAGGGAAATTGTTGTTGTGTCCTTGGGCAAGACACTTAACCCACCTTGCCTGTCTGTGTACATTGGTGTGTGTGAATGTGTGAGTGGGTCTTTGATGAACAGCTCTTAAATGTCTTGAAGGTAAAAAAAAAAGCACTACACCTATACAAATGTGGCTTAAACATACAGAAAAGTTACTAAAGTTGCAAGTCATCACAGTAAAGATCTCGCTCACAATTAAATGTGTATCATCATATCGCCCAGTCCAGTCAAAAGTGCTCAAAATGGTGCCTATAAACTGGAAACTGAAACCCATGAACTGGAGAAGCGAGCGGGTGAAAAGGCTGGCATGTTTCTAGCCAAAAAAAACCCTGACACACGATACATCAGAGTGAATATTGAAATAGTCTAATAGTCTGAGGCAGATGGTTTGCTGTTGTTGTTTACAGCTCGTGCTGGTTCTCTGGGTGAGGTGAGCGGCAAAGAAAGGGTTAACACCTCCAGGATACCACCATCTGTAACCGGCCCCCCGCACCAGAGCCTCAATAGGAGAGCCACACAAACACACGGCAGCATCACGACAACCATAATAGACTCATCACTGAAATGAACCCAGCTCGAGTGGTTTTTAAGTAAAACTACACACTAAGTACTTTTTTTCATTACTTAACTGTGTATATGGTGTTTTAACCACATTATCCACTCTTTCTATAGTTATTTTTGGTACAAACGAGATAAATCTACAGCTTCCTGGTCAAAAATATCTATATCTAAGTGTGTGCTGCCTTCAGTGGCCTCTGCAATTTCAAGTACTATGTGACATTACGCAGGACTGCCCTGATAACAGTCAGGTGTTTCTGATTACAAACACCTTTCTGCAGGGGCGGAGTATGAAGTGTAGATGCCCGTTAGACCAATCACACTGTCCCTTTTCCTCCAGGTATTGGTTCTACTCACGTTACGTCACACACCAGAAATATGTTTGAAAAGATGTGATTACAACTTCCGGCGTGCCCTGTTTGCGTTACTAAGTCTGAAAAAACCTTAAAAAAATGAGAAAATAGACCAGTTTTCTTCATTTACATCTCATTGTAGCGTTCCATTATGTTCGGCTAATCAACAATTACAGCCATACCTCAGTTGTCGGTAACTACACTGGAAGTTGTAATCGCATCTTTCCAGACGTCTTCCTGGTTTGTGACATAAGCGTGAATATTATCAGTTTATCAGCTCTATCCGAATGTGGGCGGAGTTTAGGTGTTTAGTTCTACTTTAAAGTCAGATGAAGAATTTTGCAGCTATAAAAGTTGTGTATGCTCCTATTCCTGATAATAACTTCGACAAAGGATAATTAAAACAGTATTGAAATAAATACTTAAATAAAATGAACATCTGCTGACTGAGTGCACTACGGCATTTTTTTTATATTATTACATTATATTTTTGTGCATGATTTCAATACAAATGCCAATAAACTGCATATGAACTTTAATTCAATTTACAAGTCCAACCTAGAAAACTGTTATTGTTGTGTTGTGCATCAGTCTTCATAACTTTCTATTGCAAAAAAAAAGAAAGAAAAAAATCTGTAGGCCAAATATAATGCAAATTGTGGAACCCCCTGTAGCTTATTATTTCTGAAGATGGTCGTAGATACATTTTTTTTTGGTTTGTTTTGACCCACATAGCTCTGCACTTATAAATGGCGACGCTGTGCTGCCTTAAGGATAATGCACTTAAATATCTGATCAAATTTTCCATTTTGAAATAGGACGAGACGAATGGACGCAGACGTGCACGGGGGCGGAACTAATTCATAACACTGGGTCGGTTTGGGGCGTCCTCCCTCCCGTCCCTCCCTCCACAGACAGGCTGGGAGATGTGGGTGTACCTGCGCGGAGCCGGAGCCGTGTCTGACCCGGGTGCTGAGCGCGTCATGCCCGATCTGACTGTGGTTGTGTCGGCTGTAGAGCAGGCGAACCGGCACCGTGTCCTCCTTTACGACGAACCTGTCCGAATTACGCACCGATTTCAGGCGCGACAAGGCGTCTCCTGTAAAGAAAAAAAGAAAGGGGAAAAAAGAAAATCATTCAAAATCAAAACAAGCACCGCCATCACAACGAATGGAGACGTTTCCTTTGATAACATAGGCCAGTATATGGTGTTATGATTATGGCATCTAGAGGAAGGTAAAATAACATAAAAATACACGATTTGGGGTGAAGCAATGGAGATGTTTTTGATGTCTTTAAACGTATCACTTATTCATTACCATTTGGTTCAGTGGAGGTTTGGTGAGCGACGCGCATCATCCCATAGACGCACAAAAGGGAAATCCACCATCGCGGACGCAGCATCTTCTCCATCTCCCTTCGTCTCGGTCCGTGGAAACGAAAAGACAATGCGGTAATCCAGGCGCAGGCTCACGGGTCCTGCCTTCGCTAGGGGAGCACGCGGGGGTCTCTGGTCGCGCGGAGGACGTAGTTCCTCCGGTTTGGGGCCATCGGGGTCCGGTAGCCGTCTGAACGCGCCTGGAGCTCGCAGAGACGCAGCAGCAGCAGCACAGGGAGAGCGCGGGGGGAGGAGGAGGAGGAGGAGAGGAAGAGGAGAGGATGGGACACCTCCTTAACCCTCCGTTGTTCACGATCTGCGCTCACACCAAATTAGAGGCGGAGATACGTTCAAGGCTTGAATTTATGTCTCGGTGCAAAATGGTTTTCAGTATGTTTATCTTTGACTCTGCCCATTTCAAGATGTTAACAATTGTTCAAGGCGTATTTCGTTACATTTTATGGTCAAAGCTTTGGCAATCACACATTTGCCCAATTTATACCTTTTATAGTTTTTATAGTAAAACACAATCACTGCATTCACCTGAACACATTGCATTTTGTTATTATTTACGGTGCAAGTCACTTTATCAAGTCATCTTAATAGTTAATATATTTTATTTTGTCTATCTCTTTAGATCTTTAATCACAGTCCACATTGACACACACACAGATGCATTTCACATTCAGATCATCAGAACCTTTCGTACATTCAAATATTGCATTTTCAGTTTGTGGGTTGTTTTGATTCCTTTTGGCGCTCTATTCAAACCCATGAAACTCCACATCCATATTGTCACTGTCCTGAAAGAGCTCCCACAGTCTCGTCAGGCCTTCACTCTGCTCTGCACTCAGACTGCTGACCAATGGGGCGAGCATTTTCCGTCTTTTACGTTTATAAACTTTAATCTTTCTCTTGATCTTCTCCTCAGGAACAAAATCCTCAGATGAACGCTCTTTGAGTGACAGACAGTTTTCCACTGATTGTTCATGCACTGGTTTCCCGGCAGTGCATAGAGCAGACTCCTGTTTAGTTTCTGTCTCATTTTGTGTGAATCTCCTCCACAAAGTTTCTGCTTGTGGACTGTGGAGGTGTGACAGATCTGCTTGACTGACGGCTGTGTGAGATACTGCACTGTCACCTGTAGGGGGAGCCAGTTCTTCCTTTCTGTGAGTCCGACGTTCTTTATTGGAGGTGAGGATCTGACTACCCGGTTGTTTGTGTTTAGAGTCTGAAAAAGTGCATTGTTTCCTTCTTTTGTTTGTTTTATGAGCAACAGGAGGCTCTGCACTGGAGGTTCTTATAGCAGGTACTGAACTCTGCTCCTCTCTCCTCTCACCGTTTTGAGATTGGATCAACTCAATCTTCACAGCAGAATCATCCACAACTCTTGACCTGGTTTCCACAAATGGTCTCTGAGCGATCAGGACTGATGACACGCTACACTTTGGTCTAAGAGGCAAAAAATAAAAGGTTAACATTTTATTTACTGGTGAGCTCAATGTAGGAAGAGATGATGTAAACACACCTTTTAAGTTTAGATCTGATGGGGGTGAAGCTGTACTGCATGGCTGACAACAGTTTGTCCACAACTAAATACTTGTCGCTTTTGGCAAAAGTCTGGTGTCGATCGCTCTGTAAATGCTGGAAAAATATATTTCAATAAATAAATAATAAATGAAACATTCAGATACTAAAACATGATGACTTCTTTAAAGCTTATGTAAGTGTTTCAAAAGTTTAACCTGCTCAACACACATGTATGCATGGATGAAAGCAATGATCATATTAATGATAATTATTATTTAATTTAGTAAAAAAAACATTCAGTGACTCGAACATGAAATCTTTTAGTGAGAAAGTGTGACACTTACTGCTGCGATGTTGTCATATTTCACCAAACAGCATTCACAATATCCTCCTTGTTTCTTCTTCTTTCGTTCATTGGGTCTCTCATCAGAGGCTGAAGCTCTCGCTCCTCTGTTTCAGAACAGTTTTATTCAGTTCGTTAGGAAAACTTTTAAATAAGCCCAAAGAGTATGTTTATGACTGTGTAACTTTTATAGGCACTACCTAGTGCTATGCCCTTTCCATAGTTAAAATTTTCACATTCCACTAAGTAACCACCGTTAATCTGTATTTTTTGAGTAGAGGCAATAAGTGACCTTTATACTCCAAACATTGTGTTAAAATATGTATCTGTATGCCACCATATGCCACCATAGACATAATGTGCCCTTTTACTAGAGTCAGAGTGTTTCTGATGTGGCAGTGAATGTGTAAGTAATGTCTGATGTTACCATCAGCTGTGGTCTAAATACCTTGGACATTGAACCATGTTTCCTGAAGCATCTTTGTTCTCCAAACAGAATGGAGTGCAAGGGGGGCGCGTCAACAGGCTGAACTCGGGGACATTTGTCAGTCGGAGGTAAAATGGACGATAGTGTCTGAAAAAGAGAAATTATTATAATTTCATAATGATCATACAATATAATCAGTGTTACCAAAACAGCCGTACCTGGTTGAATCTTCAACTTTAACAAAGGGTCTACTAAGACGCCCACCTAAAATTTGATTTAAAAACATATTATTAAAACAATAAAAATGCTAAATTAAAGTCATAATCAAAGACAATTACCTTTAGACTTTTGAAAACCATGTTTTGTTGACTCGTTTTTTATCTAAAATAAAAACATAAATAGATTCCGTATAACTATAACACAACAAACATTTGATCAACTACAGTATACAATGTTTATATAAGACTCACATTTGTTTTGACAACTGTTGGAGCAAGTTGCTGACAGGAAATTCTCTTTTTCTTCTTTTGGACATAAGATATTACATCTAAAAACATTATTAACTTCATTAAATTGCCTGTTTATTTTATTTGTCACAAGGTCACAAGCAAAATTGTACAGGATATATGGATAAATGTTACACACGTACCATCTAAATAAAGGACTTTCACACCCCACTCCAAAGCATTTGAGAGAATCTTATTCATCTGAATCCTCTCCTAAACAAACAGAGACACATGAGCTCAAAGACCCAGGGGTCACTAACTTTCATCATTAACACCAACTTCACAAACCTGCTCCTTCACCACTTTCTTCACTAAAGCTTTTCCTCGACTCACTGCAACCTGCAAAGAAGCAACAATCAAGTCATGAGTTATGCATTTTTTAAAAATAATTATTGTTAATTATTGAAACTTTGTTTCTGTAAATAATGGAAGTAGCAAAAGCGTCATTTTTATTGTTTAAAATCAAGGGAGAATCAGAATAAAATTTCTTGCTAATGTTAGTGAACAAAATTCACAAGTGAATTTGCTTCAGCCTTATGGTGCAACATAAAACAATGAACAAATAGAGTATTTTAGTACGTAATATTGCACCTTCTGACCGGCAACTACAAATCACAGACCGCTTTTTGTAGTGCAGAAAAAGCTAGACCTGTCGCGCTAATTACTATATCGGCTTATGGTTCAATATATGATAGTTGGAACAATATATTTAGGGGCTCAGTATTTGTTAAGAATATTTGCTAAGAAAAGAAATTCAAACAAGCAATGTATAATATCAGCAGGTAAGAAAGTGGGATATGTTGATATGTTTTATACACAGCCCATCCACTACAATAATAAAACTGATTTTGCTCATCTAAAATATAAATGAAACAAAACTTGCCATGTCTTTTTGGAGCTGGGAGGTGCTCTTGGTGCTGTCGCCAGAGCAGAGTTGAGGGGAACTGGGCCCAGACTCTGGACTTGGCACTGGAGAGTCCTGCCTCAGACACTGCACATATTTGGCCTCTCTTTTATTGGAAACAAGATACTTTATTTCTTTACTGAAGAATTTTTCGACTGTCTGCAAAACAAAGACGTAAAAGGAGAAAACTATTGGCATTTGTTGTTATTGCTGTTAATTATTTGTCATTGTGATCACATTATTATCCCAAGATTAGTTCAAAGTCAAAGTAAAAT
>KN492163.1:5543-30954 GCA_000787155.1 Scartelaos histophorus
TTTTTTTTTTTTTTTATTTAGTTCATGTTTTAGTTTAAACATTTCCATTTTCTTTTTAAGAACGCATTGTGTAGTTTCTGATGGAGGGTTCATCAAATAATTTATTCCATGGAGTTGTTATTGCTTTGTCTGGAATGTTTCACATTATGGCATTAAGCCTTTTTATCTTCATAGAGACCAAACCAGGTCAGATCTGTGGAGATGCTCACAGTCAGATTTTTTCTGTGTTTTTTTAGCTATAAAACCATGCATACATGTCTGTGTTTGCAGTATACATGTGTGATTAGGCCACACCCTCAGCATGCACACAGAACAAAGACTCAAAATGTGCATGTGATTGTGTGTGGGGATCCCCATCTCCCCACACTGGTCCTGATAGCTCAACTCATTCAAAAAGCAATCAGGGCCGCAGTGCCATCTCTCTCTTGTCTTTCAATCACTCTCTCCATCACTGATGTAATTTGTCATTAGCGCCTCAGAGAAACTTTTAATTGAGTCTCAACTGTTTGGGAGCAGGCAATGACTCCTTCCTCATCTCATTTGGCCTGTTTGGTTGTTTGGATAGCTTCAGAGACAAAGAGGAGAGGAGCCTTTGTTTGTCAGAGACCCAGTTTAAATAGGGGGTATTAGCTGTTAAGCCACAACACGTGTTTTGCCATGTTTTGAAAATGCTATATTTGCCAAAAACAATGTATTAAAATTTTTAATTAGATCTCCTCCCCTTGCGCCCCACGATAAGTCACCCCCCCTTCAGAGTGCTATCACAACACAATCAGCATGGATCCAGCTAATGACACTATTGCACATGGCATAACCGTGAGACGGGCTTGAAAAGTGCTCCAGAGAAATCACAAGAGTAACTCAAACATGCAAGGATGACATATAAAGCCACTTCAAGCATGCTTTTGATAAGGAATAATAGGCTAAGGATAAGTTAAAACATGGTAAAATGCTCCAAAAGCTGCATAATAGCACAGGCAGAGTTACAGGTCAGATCAGTTTGACAATAAAAACATCTGTAAATGCAAGAGACAGAAGTTTAATGCAAGACTACTGTACGTAACATTCCAGACAAAGCAATAACATCTCTATCTAGACAAATGGTGAAAATGATAAATGTATGTTGACATTAATTGCTGGGGACATACTTGTATCCGCAGTACAGAGGGTACAGTACATTACCATTCTGAGTGTGGCTGCGTGTCCCTCTTTGACCCTTAGCAATTAATTTTTCCAGACAAAGCAATAACATCTCTATCTAGACAAAGTGGCGAAAATGATAAATGTATGTTGACATTAATTGCTGGGGACATACTTGTATCCGCAGTACAGAGGGTACAGTACATTACCATTCTGAGTGTGGCTGCGTGTCCCTCTTTGACCCTTAGCAATTAATTTCACTGTTTAAAAAGACAAATCTCAAGGTGAATGAGGCAGATCTGGCAAAAGGTCAGAGCACACATATTTATGTATATTCAACACATTTTTAATTAAGCAACAGTCATTAAAATTCACTTAGTGCAAGAGCTGCTTAGGGGCTTGCGTGGTGGAGAACAGAGGACCATGAACTGTGTAAAGTGGTCTTTTTTTTTGTATTTCCAGCCATGTTTGTGTAATGAGATTTTAGATATAATTATTATCATTGATGACATTGTCAGTAGAAGTGGTTGAGAGTCGGATACTTTATACAACAGGACATGCCCCTGTAAAACTGCCACTCGTCTTATTTACAGTTTAAAGTTTTTGGGGTGTGCTACTGTGGTGCCGCTTTTGAATTATATTATTCCATTTTAAATAAATATCCAGCAATATGAACCTTTTATAATCTTATAAGGAATATTCTAGGTAAATATTTTGCTCTCAAGTCCTGCTACCTTGGAAGTAAACAAAACCACATTCATAACCAAAACCAGATGGAGTTTAAATGGCTGAAGTTAGAGAGAAAACTGAATCAAAATCAATTAGTGTGAGTTTTTACTGAAATGTTTCAAATTACATAGGGCTGGAGATAGACTGTAGCCTGCAGAGAAAGTCTATAATGCTGGTCCTGTGCAAAGCCACTAGCAAAGGTTTACCAAATGTACCAAAATATTCCAAAAATCATCAATGAAATGAATATAAAGCCATTGTTTTATTGTTCTCCAAATCGATTGGATGGATTTGTATAGCAGAAAATCAAGTATTATTCATATCGCTGGAGAAATAAAGTAAATCTTGACATCAAAAGTTTATACAGTGATTTTATATTGTCCAGTTCTAGTTTCTGTTTTGTCTTTTGTTATGTCATGTCTGTATATTATGTTAATGCTACTGACCCCTGTTCAAAGCCATATTTCTCCACAAGAAGATGAAATAAATGAAATCTGAACCTGAAGGTCTTTAACCGTTCTTCACTGGGTTCTTCACGAGGTTAGACTAATGGATAAAACTGCTGTATTTAGTTTTGCAGTGCCAGTCCTGCCCTGTTTTCTTCCTGGATGTAAAGTTAATACATTATCTTGATTGATCACATGATGTCAGGTGACAGCTGCCAGGCCCCAGTGGCGTCTTTGTGCCCAGATTGCCGCCGGAGCTGATTGCCTCCATCATGAGATCCCTGGTGAAAACAGATAATTGTGTTGTTCACTACAAATTTCTCCATTTGTATCAGAATCCCACTGGCTTACTACACCATTTAGGCAATGACAAGCTGTGCATCAAACTCGCTTTGATTTTTTCCCCTTTCTTTCCCTCTGTACCTGTGTAGCTATTGTAACTCAGAGCAAATTCAATCAATTCTCTCTTGTTGCTGCTTGAATTGATGGCTTTTTAATATCCGCATTTTTCATTTACTGTACAGCTTTAAATGCACCATGAAGCAGCAACAAATGCACCACTCGGTCTCCAGCGGGATGCTATTAAAGGGCACATGTTGCTGGATTTGTTGGCCCATTGTTAGGGAGGTCAGTAATAGTAGAGCATAAAAAACACCATGGACGACTTACTGATGTACTTATAAATGCACAATGTAATTATACAACACATATATAAGCACATAAAACACCTTATTTTAATATGTGGTGTTGGAAATTAGGGTTTATAGATATATAAACCCTAATTTAAAAAAAAATCAATTACATGTTCTAATTATTGAAGAAATAGCTGTGTGACATTTTGAATTTTGAACCCAGGTTGAAAATCTGAGCATTCAAGCTTTATATGCAGGATGAAACTGGGCTACTTAAACATGCATAAGTCAATACATAAGATGAGGGAGCCCTGTTGATTAAAAGCTCATTAAAGGTGATTTGTCCCCTTTCAGTAATGTTCATGAATATCAACTGTGTCTAAAATTGCTTTCCAACACTGGTAATTTCAGGTTTAATCTAATCCTTAACACACATTTATTTTGAAATGAGGTTGTATTAACAGTGACATGAAGGATATGATGCCAGATGGGCACCGTGGCTTAGTCTTAGCGTTAGAAATGGCAAAGATAAAGGACTGGTGCTAAGCCACGGTATAGACGATGGAAATGGCCTATCTTATGTTTAAGAGTTAAAGAAAGAGAAAATGGATGAGAGGGACAGAGAGGGGGAAAGGGGGGAAGAAAGACAAAGAGACGGAAATGAGGAAAGAGACGAAGAGAGAGAAGGAAAGAAAAAAGAGGGAGGGAAAGTGAGAAATAGAGGAAGAGCGAGAGAGATTGAGGAAGGGGAGAGTGAGCCCATGAGAGAGAAAGAGAGAAAGAGAGGGGGAGGACTTTGGTAATGGCATTTCTGGATATATCCCAAGTTGTTACTGTAAATCAGGGCCGCCTCTCAAGACCTTTAACACAGAGTAACAGTTCCTAACAGCTGCCGCGAGCTGCTATATACAAATGACATGAATATGGATTAGGAGGAGAGAGGGGCTGGAGAACTCGGCGAGAGGTACTGCTACAAGATGGAAAAGGTAAGAAAGATTATCGGTCGAATGGAGCCGGAGACAAGGACGCACCAATATTGGGGATGGGAGGATTGAAGGGTGAGTGAGGTTAAACACTGGAGTGCTGTTTGATAGAGGTTTAACAGCGTGAGGTGGATGAACAGGGGCCAGCCGGAGAATAGGAAGGAGCAGAGGCCAAACCGTGGGCCAAGGTTCTGAATTAAAGCAACAGATTTGATGGAGAAGCAGAAAGATAGAAAACAAAATATGAGGCTTTCGCTTAGAGATTCCGGTAGCTCCCACCCAAGGCCCCTTTGGCCACATCACACAACAGAAAGCACTCAAACGCAAACCAGAAAAATTTATGGAAATGACTGGTCCAGTGACTTAGAAAAGGGTCTGCTCCACTCATGAATCATGCATCCTTTTAGAGCCCCAGCTTTTAACTAATGGGCCAATGTGAGGAAATAACCCAGCGACATCATATGATCATTACAAATACCTGTGTTGGCCCCGACCCGCTGTGAAGAAAAATTTGAAAATATGTTTTAAAGATTATACTGGGAATATTATTAGAGGGTTTATGATCATGCTGCTGAACTTGTAAACAACAATATCATTGAACCCTTTCACTTATTTACTTAGAAATGGGAAGTGTTGTTTTAAAATAAGGATACATGATCTAAATGACTACGGAGTCTGACTTAAATGTGTCTTTTGTTAGAATATATAGATATAAATACCCATTCAAAGGATAAATACAGTAGTTGCAGTATAATTAGAGAGGAATTAGAGAAAAACTGGGGTCCCCATGTTTCCTTCTATTGTTATAACTATGGATTTGCTGGCAGGGACAGAATAAAAACACAATAAATAAACTGACTGAATGATTTTCAAGGTGTATTTGGAGATCAAATAGAATGATTTGCTAAAAGAGTGACCAACATTAGCCCATATTTATTGGAGAAGGAAAACGGCATATTACACAGTATAATGTGAGTAAAGCAGAAAGTACAAGTGTAAAAAAGCACCAGAATCTATCTTTAGACAACTAGTTAACAACTTGAACACTTAACAATGTATTTTTCTTTTTTAGGTGACTCAAATACTTTTCGCTTTGACTCAGAATTGTTTCAATTTCCCCAAATTTTGCCCCGAGACATAGCAATGTTCCAATCGTTCCAGTAAGTTTGGGAGAATTGGAGTTGGAGTTGATAAGGATCTTCTCATTATCAAACAGCTCCACTAACAAACATGGCTCCTTAGACATTACAGCTGTGCACTATCTCAATAGTCGCTCCCCGTCATGTAGCGGACACATCTCGAGACACCCTGGACTGAAAGAGGGTCCGATTTTGTGCGCTGAAGTTACAAGTTCAAAGCGATATTGAATTTCCCATGCAGTCACACACACAGAGCCTGGAGACGTATCCTCACCATTACTGGGTGAGGAGGAACACTATTAAGGAAGTGCTGTGGTTGCATCTGTTCTGAGGTTGTGTACAGCCTTGAGCGAGTCATCTATCCCAGCCAACCTCTCCTCTGTAGCCCTCAAGAAAATACATTCATTTGAACTGTAGATGCTCTCAACACAAATTTTACTTTTGACGCTAAAGAGGCAGTCAAGTAGTTGTAATTTGGCATCAGACTGCAGAGTGGATGCAGTTTGACTCCCAGGTCAGATAGAGCATCTTATCCCCTTGTCTCTGGGTGCTCCAGTTCCAGTTCCCATCAACTCGAGAATTTTGACTGAGATGACCATCAGTTACATATTGTTCTTGACTACCCAGAGGTACTGACTGAAGACTGGATTAAATCTCAATGACAAATTTCATTATAGGGTAAATAAATTAAATAGTAATTACACAGCGTTTCTCATCAGGCTCATATGTGCAATTAATGAATAGTTATATAAGCAGATTTTTAAGGTGGACTGCATAAATGCATAATAAATATCTAGCTAAGAAACATTCCAGGCAAAGTAATAGCATTTCCATGGAGAAGCAGGTGGCACCGCTCTCCACCAGAAAAGTACAGTACTCAGAGCAAGAGAGACAAAGATTATAGGATACTATGGTTGACTGATGTTATCATGATTCATACAGTGAGTATCTTTTTATATATTAGGTGCACTATGCAACTTTTTGGTTGGAGGTCTGTCACCTGCTTGTTTTTATGGAGATGTCATTGCTCTGCCTGGAATGTTCCACAGTGTGACATTAAACAGCTCTGCCTTACATTTATTCAATTACAGGGGTTTTGTAGCTCAAAAATGCCTCTAAAAACAAGCATTCTGACTGTGAGTGAGGTTGCTTCTCCACAGATCTGATCTTTAACTTGGTCTGATTTGGTCTCCATGAAGATCAAAAGGTTTAATACCAAACTGTGAAACATATCCATGAACAAAAGCATTTGACTGCCCCTCCACTAGAAAAGGAACACAATGCACCTTCAAGACATCTGCTTCTTTTGACTTCATACTTTACAGTGATTGGTTAAATCAACCTGTCACTCACTCAGAGCCGTACAGAGACTAACCAGCAGGAGGCATGAGTTATAAAAACAAAAAAAACAAGTCATAATATGACTATCACACCAAAATGGCAGATGGTCCAGGATGAAATTACGATCCAATTTTGTATCCATATTGCCTATTCCCCAATAATTAAAAAGAGCTAAATGTTAAGTAAGCTTTTAATTCACCTGCCCTCACCTCTTTACACATGTGCTTAAAAGTGAACCCTTCATCTTTTAGTCCCTCTAATGCTGCTGCTCCTCTTCCTCAGTCCATCGTCCCTTTTCCCGTTACATTAAACTGTTAGCACCATCTTCTTCATCACCACCTCTCCATCTCAGCAAGAGCAGATCCACCTTTCCTTCACCGCCAGCTGTGACCACACTCCGGGGCACTTCTTGTCCGTACCCTCCTCTGCCTGCTCAGCTTTCATATTGGCTTTACTGCCGAGGTTTACACATCAAAGCTTCTCATTTAAAACATGCATACGTTTCTGTTTGAGTCTGTCCAGCTTTGGGTTTCCAAAAGTTAGAATGTAGTCACGTTTTAGTTACACCCCAATGCTTTTTAATGATAATGTGACTCAAATCTGCATTTTTTGCATATTTGTTGGCCCCATAAAGCCTAAAATGCTACATTAGATGCACCATCCACATAGTGATTCAGTGTATATTATATTTATAAATTATCTATTTATTAGGCGCACTATACATTTTCCTGGGGAGTGTCTTCCATCTGCTTGTCTCAGATGAGATGTTACTGCCCCTAACATTTTTATGGCATTCAGTATATCTTATCTAAGAAGGTGAAGGCACCAAGCCAAGTTTCAGGCCAGATCTGTGAGGAGATGACCTTACTCACTATAAGAATGCACATTTGTTTGGGTTTTTGTGTGTGTGAGAAAGAAAAACACCTGTGATTGAATAAAATCAAGATAGATGCGTATAATGGCAAACTGTTGACATTGCAAAACAGTAAATCCTCCAGCCACAACCCCAAACTGATACATTAATATAATGTACCTTTAACATGTTATCAATTTTCACATATGTTTTTGATGCTCCGAGTCCCCCTCCCTTCAGAGCCTTATCACGACACAGTGTGCATCCCACTAATGAAAGTACTGCACATCACATCAGGTTTGTCAGGTTGCTGTGGACAGTTGTTTAACATGGATGATGCACATTTGTGGCTTGAGCATTGCACAGAATCACAGCTAAGTGTAAAAAGGGTTTGAATAGGGCCAGGGAGACATCGCTGACAGGTAAAATCTCTTCAGGCATATACAATGTTAGAAAATAGTAGAAAATATTTTGCATAATACCCCCACTTTAAGATAGCTACTCAACAACTTGACTATAGCTGACCACACAGCAATGTTTTTCTCAATGTATATTACTTCCATTCGTTATCTGAATTCAATGTGCATGTCTTCGTCCACTGCCATTTTTAATCTAAAAAATGTATCAAGTTTCCTCTTCGAGACAGAGAGATGTAGAAGAATGAGGATCGAGGAGGCATCCGTTTTTATCCAAGTGACATTTTGCAGGCATTCTGGACAGATAAGCTGTTTCATACACACCAGTGCGATAACAGGAAGCTTGTAGCGTGTGTGATGTAAATGTAAACTAGGCATGTGAAAGGGCTCCTGTTTGTCTTTATGGAAATGTGTAGAACATATAGCCCAGCTTCATCTCCGAAGCAAGAACAAAACAATGAAACCCCTATTTGAGCGCTACATGACAGTTTGTAGTGTCACTAGCTGCATATATGTCCATGCGTTCATGTAAAAGCAGTTCTTCTCAAAGAGGATTTCTCAGCTCTACCAAAAAGGTGTGCATGTGTGTACAATATGCTCTTGTGAAGTGCTGCAGTGCCATCTAGAGGCAGCTTGTGCTACAGCATCAGAGCCACTGGCCATAAGCGAGCGTTGGCCTTCTATTCGCTCTCACTGTGGGATCGCAAAGTGTTTCCGCCCAAGTGTGTTTTTGAGCTCGCTTCAGTGCATGGAGAGACAGCCATAAAGGTGAGAGGATGCAGAAAGGGGAAATAGCCGTGTGTTTGTGCTGCTCTTCGCCAGTGCAGATGACAAGTAAAATACCACACTGTGCCACTCGGGCGGACAGGCTTTTTCCCCTTTTTTTTCTTCATAGCTTTGCACCTTGAACTCTGCTCTCACTTCAGTCACACCTTCAGTCTGCTGCTGTACGATGTTTGTTTGGGTTAAAATGTGTTATTGAGGTCATAATGATGATCATTTCACTTAAAAGGGTTAGGGTTAGGGTCATATGGCATCTTTTGGCTTATACACGCAATGGAAAACAACTAGCTTTCATTTTCAAATGTATTCGGTGGACAATGTGATATGATTTATTACTTACATACATACATAGAGGAATGTGATACATTAATGTGACATTTCTGTGACAGTGATGGTGGTTAGAGCAGTGGTCCTCCAGCAGAAGGTCAGAAGATTGATACCCACTTGGACCAAGTTCTGCCGTTATGTCCATAGGCAAGACTCTTCATCTACACTGGCTAATATGTGTGTGTGAATGATTGGCAGTGGTTGAAGGGGCCAATGGCATAGACTGGCAGTCTTGCTTCCATCAGTCTGCCCCAGGGCATCTGTGGCTACAGTAGTAGCTTACAGTATGGAGTGAATGAATAATGACTACAGTGTACTACTCAGAGCTTTAACAAGCCTGTAAAGTACAAGTACATTACGAGTATAAGGCAATATCAAATGCAAGAACCCTCAAATATATGATTTATGACCTTAGGAATATGTTCAGCTGCAGTTCTAAAATACCTCTCCAAAACCTCAGGACCAATACAAAGAATATCCAACCTGTTATTACTGTTTGGCAGACCATCTTACCCTCTCCTCTTCTCCATTATCCCTTCCACCTCCCCTTTATTTATCAGCTCAATCTGTTTATCATTCAGTCCCACTGCGAAGCTGCTCTCCTCATCTTCCGCTCTCCGTCTTCCTGTGTGTTCCCCTGGTCCCTGCTCCGGGTTAATGAATGATGAGACGGGAGACAGTGTGCGTGTGCGTGTGTGCGTGTGTGTGTGTGCGTGTGTGTGTGTGTGTGTGTGTGTGTGTGTGTGTGTGTGGTGTGCGTGTGTGTGTGTGTGTGTGTGTGGCGAGGCGACAGGAGGCTTTTGGGGGGTTTGAGAGGTGTGGAGGGTACCACGGGGGCTGGTGGAGGTGAGACTCTCTTCCTGTCACCATTCTCACTCAGCAGGCTTCAGTGCCATGGAGCCCTGCCAGGAACAGGATGGTACCAGCTTATTGGATTATCTGTTAGTTCCTATTCACGTGAAGAGAAAGGAGATTCACAAACACCTCTAAAGTGACCTCATCTTTAACCATATTTTTCATTTGTTCAAGTGGTTGGAGCAGAAAGAGGACAGCAATTAGAGCTGAGAAACAGTGTTTGTATTAAAGGAATAGAAAACGAATTTGTAGGCATACAAAATATCAACTGCTGACAAGATCCCGAGAACATCAAAATGCAAAATTTATGGGTTTCAAGCGATGGTAATGGTCCTTGTTTGACTTCATAATTCATCTATGAAAATCAAAATATTCTCTCTCTCTTTTAAATGAGGGAAAGTTTCTGCCAAATCAGGAAGTAACTGTTTGCCTGAAACCACTGAATATATTTTAAAAACAAAGATGGAAGAGCTTTCTATTTGAGATTTTAGACTGCTCTTTTGACAAACCCAAACTGTGTAAGCAGTATTTTAAAGAAATATAAGATAAATCAGCAATAGATGTACTTAATTCCTACAAAAGGTTAGCTACCATTTCATGCGTTGAGAGTTTATATTCTATAGTCCATTGTACAAAAGCACAAAAATCTCTCTCTTTTTTGGCTTTTGCATTGGAGTGGTCTAAAATCTAGTCCAAGGCTTCAGCTAAATGCCTCAGCACTGCCAGGTGAGCTGCTTCAAAGAAATCAATATTTGCTCAAAGCCAATTGGAGAATTGGGCAGTGGAAATGAAATGTATCGTCTTTTTGATCATTTGTTTACTCTTCTTTGCTCCCTGAAATATCTGACCGAGGATGAAGAGAGGAGTACAATTTACTTCTCCGGGTTGTCTGACGTAAAGATCTAAAACTGTGCTTGCCAAACTGTGGTCCTAAACCAGTCCTAATGGATTTGGTTTGAGCTTGAGGTCATCATAAATCCTACAGTGGATAAATATGTAGATGTAGGTTTATGTATATATAAAATACATTAGTTTTTCTTTCAGTAAAGGGTATTGATGGCTTTTAGCTTCCAGGTCAGGATCTACAGGGGTGCAAAAGGGTGTATTGCAACCCCAGTTAAAGATGTTTGCACCCTCATTTTAGGCACCTAAAATAATGTCACTTAATAGATTCCTCTTTAAAACCAAATGGACCTTCAGTCACTTTGGTGCAGCCCGTCAGCTTTCTTTATATAGATGCAATTTTCATGACTTCTTTCACTATTCAAAAGTCAGATTTTTTATTTTTTATTTTTTTTGGCTATAGCAACAATTTCAATGTTTCATTACCCTGAAATAAAAGTATGAGAACATCACACATTAATTCCTTGAAATGGATGTGTTGGAGGAGAAGGAGCAAACCAAGAACATGGATAAAAATCATGCACAACATCAAAATGTGAAATTTATAAAAACAAGCATTTTTGGGCACTAAGCCTTCATCAGGCAAATCAGGCAGCCTCTGTGCTATTTAGACATGGGTTTGCAAATTTTATTATTCCCGTTTCAGTTATCAATATTGCACTTTGAACTCCACTTTGAAAAATTTAACTTGATCAAGCGATGCATCCGACAAAGTAAAATAAGCAAGAACCTTAAAATGAAGGGTTTAGGGAAATACAAATAAACAGTCTGAGCTACAATCTGGAAAACCTTCTCAAAACTTTTTACCAAACTACAGAGAAATCCTTGACAGACTGACGCCTATAGCCGTGACTGTAGTCGTGATGAGTCTTGGATGCTGAAACACAGATTTATTTACTAAGAGGCTTGGAGGCACTTCCTCAGTATTCTCCCCCCAGACACACATTACTCACTTTTGCACCTGAAATAGGCCGTTATCAGATGTGCCGACAGCTCTTCTCTCCCTTTACCTGACGAATCTTTTGAACAGTGAACCTCTCCAGTGTTTTGTCAGCCCCCTCGTGGTAGTTTGGATGCTTATACAGCTAATGGGCATAGATTTGAAAAGCTGTCATAAAGCTTTTGAAATAGAGGAGATCACTCACTGAGTAAACTGTTTATCTGTCTACGAGGGGTTTGTGAACGTGAAAGTAAAATACAAATAATTTAAGGCAAAGTTTAAAGGTCCTATATTGCACAAACTTGTGAGTTAGGATGATTTTACTTCATCTGTGTCTTGTTTCATTCACACATGTTTGAGTGACCCTTTATTATTTGTCCATCCACATCTACAAAGCTACAAATGATGTGTTCCACCTTGTGATGTCATGTAGTGCCAGGGCTGAAATGATCCGAATGATTCTAGTAAAGGTGTATGGACTTAAAAAACACAGCAAAGCACTTCCTGTATATAACATGATAAGGTGGAAGTGTGAAGTGTGAAGTGTTTGACAGAAGGAAATGTCACTAGGCCAATTTACAGGTGAGATCTGTAAAGCTCTGACTCACAGTAAGGATATTTTTAAAGGCTATTTTTAGCAATAACACACTCACAATTGATCATATCTTATACAACTTTAATACCATAGTAAGGAACATTACAGGCAAAGCATTAGCATTTCCACTGGGGTTTTTGTGCCAACGCACTAAGGTCAAGATCATATTTGACAGGTCAAATTTGGATTTCAAATGGATTATGAAGGCTTCCCAAGTATATCACACTAATTGGATTGATCGATTATTAGACTCCTGCTTTACACTCAGAGCTGTCAGAAAAGAAACAGCACTGTAAACAAACTGACATTCACACAAATGAGTTCATTTGTTATTGTCCTTCACTAATCGAATAAATTCTTTTCAGTGTTTGCAGTGACTGAGAAAATAAATGTGAATATTGGAGGGAAATTTTTAAAAACTATCTGGAAATCTGGAATAGGTACAAAGCCGTAGACACAATTTTAAGACTCTCACAAAGAACTGGGAGCTTCCCGTCACTTAGACTAGACAGGAGTTCTGGAAATGACAACCCCCCAAGATGTTTCAAAACTAAACTTTCACAAGAAAAGTAAAAGGTGAGGGGCCGGGACGGTTTCAGAAAAGGTTTTGAAGTTTGCATCCCTCGGTAAATGGCGGCTGAATACGGCTCGGGCCCCACCCATGTCCTTATGTGCCAACCGTTGTCATGGGAACAAGACATCACATTATTTTGTTGTTAGCTAGAGCACGCTTCAAATATTAACTAAACAGAAACACAATTTAATTCATGTTTGGCAAGAAACACAAAACACTGGCACGATTGAACTAATCACCTAAGGGCAGTGCAATTTAATTTAATTTTAATCAAGATCAAAATTCAGTAATTTCTCACTGTTACTGATATGCTCGGGGCATCTGATCAAGAGGTCTGCAGTCAATTTTAAAACAAGTAAATCAGAACTAGTCCATTTTAAACAGTTTGCAGTGTTCCAAAGTTATTCTCGTGAACCTTATATAATTATTCATTGCAATGAGGTTATAAGAGCTTTTTATAAGTCCCAGAAAACAGAGCAAAGACAGCAACTAGCATGCTAACAGACACTTACTTTATAATTAGATGCAGACAGTTGACCTGGAGAGTTGCTTATACAAATCTGCAGTGGAGAACAACAAATACATGATAAAATAGAAACAAGGCCTTTCAATTCTTATCATTAAAAGCAAGAAGCGTGAACACAAAATATCTATATATAAAAAAAAAAACTCTATTACATTTGTTATTCTGTGCACCAGTTATGTCAATGCATTTTGTATGTTTCTCTTTGTAAACATGCACTGATTTCATTTGCAGCCATTATTACCTATGGGGGAAGATCATATCCATCACATACAATATAGCCATTGTTACAAAGAAGATAATAAATTGGAACATTTAGATGAGAAATTAAATGTTATTGTTCTAAATGATTCCTCCAAGATGTAATCAGTGTTTTCAATTATTATGAGTTTTGTTATTTGTTCAGCTAATCCACATCTTTAATGCATAATTATTTTTTTCAGTCCTACCTTTTAGAAACACTCATGTAGAAGTTGTGCATGTAACTCATCTAGCTACAACTCTTTTTAAATATATATCTTAATTATATCAATTCTTTCTTGTATTGTCCCCCACTGCGATTCAGGAAATTCAAATGGGGAAGATAAATTAGCGGCGTTTGAGTGTGGCGTTTTTACGGGAAATAACAGGCCCCCCATCCTCTTCATCACTGGCGTCATGAGGAAGATCTGTGTTTATGTGAAAGCTAACAAGCACTTATTGTCCCTCAGCGTGTGGCCCTGCTGTGTCTGTTGCCTTAAGATAGATGCAGACGCACCGCTGTGACCAGTTTACTCCTCTTCTTCTTCTTCTTCTTCTGTCCATTAAAGCACACACTGTTGCCATGGTTGAAAGCGAATTCATTAAATCTCCAAATGCTAAAAATGTATTACTTTATCTACTGACAATTTCCACTGTGTAACAACCTGTCATTTTATACGCTTCCTTGATTGAACTTTAGGATAGAAATAAGGATCTCTACCCTGTTGTTAAGTTTTGTTGACTAGTTGAGTGTTTATTATTTTTATTTTTTTTTTTATTGGACTGTAATGCAAGCAAGCAATACAAGCAAGTCACTTCTTTTGGTGACAATTTGGACAATTTTAGTTTTATCTCTGTTCACCAAAACAGTTGCACCTGTGACTGCATTTTTGTGTTCCATTTTGAGTAGTTTTGTCCCAGATCTATTATGAAAGCAGTCAAAATGAGACATGCTCGCTACTTCTAAATATAAAGTAGCAAGGCTGGCGCACTGTTAACATACTAGTTGTGTGGCGATAAAAACGCAGTGGCCTCTAAAACTTACAAAAAGTGCTTCTAAAAACATTCATGGTGAATCATTTACAGTGCCTGAAAAAAATACTACAATTGGTATTTGCTTCCTGACTAAAATATATGCACTATTTTTAAAAGTAACTTACCATGCAAAGAAAAAAAACATTTGCTTTGTTGTACACGTTTGAACAGAAACGGCACAAAGCACTGGTGAGAATGAAACAACTTGTACTTGTTTGGATAAATGGGTAATTGCAGATTAAATGTAGAGAGACATGCGAGTGGCCAGTGCATTGTGAAGTCACTTTACGATGAACGGCTTCCTTGACACTAGTCTGAAAATAACAATCTCTAAATCACCATTGTGCACGGTGAGCGGAATGGTGTTTGGTCAATCTCTCATTCAAAAAAAGCTCCAGCCAATGTGATCCAGCAACAACCACCGTGTGATTTGTCAAGTCTAGCATTATTTTCTATTCATTCACTGGTGGAGGTTTGACCAAGAGCTCCCAACCAGAATATCAATGGTGTACAAAAGCGCCCCAGCCTATTTGGTATTCATTGCATTTTCTGCCATTTTTATATATTTGCTTTTGCATTTTTGTTTTGTATTCTAATATGGAAAGTATGATCACATAATGTCAAGGCAAAATTAGCAGATTTCCACAAGACTGTGTGAAACAACAAGGAGAGGGAAGTGAGAGAATGCAAAACTGTTATAAATGTAAAAATAAATGTGAGAATGTAGGTAAATGCCATTGGTAAATATTCCAACAAAGTCTAGGCTGTATGGCTCAAGATCTCTATGGGGACAATGAAGTGCACTTTCAGATTAAATTCACATTAAAAAGAGATGATTAATGAAACTTACAAGAAAAGAAATGGAAACATCATCATAAACCCTTAAAACATGATATATAGTATATACTGGCTCACACCTTTTCTAGAGAAGAGAAATAAATGTAGAGGCAGAATATGTAACCAAACATTCTCTTGGTCCACCCATTTAATAGAGCCTTCTTGATCTTATCATTTTAAATTTATGTGAAAAATAACAAAGTTTGAGTGTTGTGTTCTGTATACAAAAATGTTGTATCATCCTTACCATCGAGAATGCCACAGCCTTACAGCCTTTTCATTTTTAATGTTTCTACCAGGAACCACCAAAAGTGAAATATAAAATTCTTCAAAGGATTATATAAAATGGTCCATTTATTCAAACTGAATCTGGTGTGTGAATAAAGGGCTGGACTGTGAAGCTGAGTCTCTGCAGTTTTAGGGTGATTTACTCTAATTATAAGCGGTGACAATTATTTGGGTAAATATAAAGACAAGTAAAGCTGCTGTCTGGAGGGACGCCCTCCAGACTCCAGACAGCAGGTGATGCCTAAACCTCTAACATTTTGATTTAAGGACTTATTTATAATAATAAGGATAAGACAGGTTGAGGCACAATTCCAATAAAAGGCCTATTATGCATATTATGAATATGAATTTTATTTTTATTTGTGGGTTTGGAGTACACAAACTGATCCCGATTCCGACGTTGATTTGATTGAAAATGCGTTTACAGTTTTGCCTTGACATTTCACATGTGCAGGCCTTTGTGGTCCCCTTCGGTGGGCAAAAATATTTAAGAAAAATTCTGAACTTGATAGTTTTTGCCCTTTTCAAATATATCACAGTATATTATATAAGTAAAAAGACACAATTACTTTGTCACCTTTTTCCATGTTATAGCATTAGAACAACAACTGGCAACACTACGTTTTGTGTAGTCTCCTCATAGGGGATGCCTGACCACTGACACACTGTGAAGTCTATTATTATTTAATGTGTGACAGATGCAGCAAAACAAGTGCTATCGCCGGGTTGGACAGACTGAATAGCAGACTTTTCGAGGCTCAACAGTTGGCTGCTATAACACACTATGAAAACTGCAGTATTGGTAGGATGCTGCAGAGCTAAGCCATTCAAAGGACACCAAACTCTATACAGAAGGCTGTTTCACACAACAATCTTGACTTGGAAAATAAAAAACACTTTAGTGCATGACTGAATATTAGAGAATTACATTGAACTTTAGAAAAATCAGCACTTCGGACAGCTCCCCCTCAGCAACAGATGGAGACTAAACAGGACCATGGGCAGCTCCATGGACTTGAACTTGAGTGAGGCCACAAGGACTTGAGACCCTCCCTGGGCTCAAGACTCGAGCAAATCCTTGGACTCGAGCAAATCCCTGTAATCAAGAACTTTCCAGGATTCGAGTAGATCCCTGATCTTGAGGCCTTCCACGGACTCGAGCAGATCCCTGGACACGAGACCTTCCCAGAACTCGAGGCTCAGCACTAGAGGAGCTCAGATTCCAGTACAGTCCCTGTATATATACATTAAACAGTTTGTGCAACATTTAGGTATGATGTGCCATGTCGTATACAAGATACAGTTGTGGTTTTAAACTGTTCAGGCATGTTTGAGCAATCTTGCAATCTCTCACTGACACTATTCAAACTCTCCTTTTGGTTATATGAGTGGTTATATTTGTTTGTTTGTTTTAAACACAATTAATATGATTTGGCATGAAGTACAGCATATTCAGTAGTGAAGTGTTTCAAGAATATTTCAAGAATCACAACACAACTCAAATAAGTGAATAAGTTACACTTCCACCTTTGCACATTGGTGAATATGTGACATTTTCTCCTGTTTACAGACCAGAGTTGGAGCAGCTGTGCAGATGGTCAGAGTCTGTTACTGATAATGTTAGAGGTGGTTTGAGAGTTTTTCAAAAATGACCCTTTTGTGCTTGTTCGTCTCCTAACTGTTAAGAAGTGTCTCATTACAGAGATGAGGCAGCTCTCCAGCAAATACCCACACCCATTCCAACTGTCCAAAGACACCCAGAGTCTTTACAATAAGAAGTGCTGAGGTATCAAAGCAGTTAAGGTTTAACAAAGAACAGAACTTTTGCTGGCACAAATATAGCTACGTAAAATTTCTCTAATGGGCTTTCAGGCAGAAAGAGGAGCTCACATTTGCAGCCTAACTCCATGACATCCAATCATGTTGTGGAGGTTGCTTTGAAAGAAAAGCTTTTACTGAACTAGCATAAAACTAACCATGATATAGTTTTGGAGGAGAAAAGACACAAGCAACCAGCTAAGAAAATGGCAGCATTTTCCTGAGCAAACACATGCTGAAGAGTTAGCACGGTTATTATGTTCATTTAAAAGTGAATGTTTAAATTCAGCATTTGAGCTTTGACCAAAATGTGGATTAGTTGTGAGTCTGTGACACATGACAGTAGTAGATATAGTTGTCCTTAAAGTTGTTCAAAATATTCTGTGATGCACCCACATGATCATATTATGCATGTTTTTGGTGTGTGTGTTTGTTTGTTTAAAAGTTTGCTCAGGATATTGTTAAACTATTAAATAAAATGCTTCATTTTTCTCATGGAGCATGAGGCCATATCTCAAGGTAAACCCTCCCGGGCACACTGGCTGGAAATAAAAAATATAGGCAGCAAAACCTATATGTAGTTTGGACTAGGTCAAAATCAAAACAAAAAATATTGAATCTTGAATGCTCAACCATCTTCAAAATGGCACCATATAACTGAAGCTGAAACCAATAAAGCATTTATTGTAAAAACACCATTCAAGACACAGTCAGCCAACTTAAAAGTTTGGACAACGTGTAACAAATAGCATTTTAAAGGTTTTCCCAATGTGCCGACAGCTGTTATCAAACTCCAGAGTGATGTGGTCTTAAAAGTCACTTTGGGATTGATTTGAGATGACATAAGTTAAAATGAATTACAAAGAGGTTGAGTGAGCACATCTAATTCAGTGTGGCGTGATGCAGTGCCATACAGTGGGAAAGTAATGAGTCCAGCCAATGAGTTAAGGTGCCTTTTCTGAGATACAGCAGGAAGAAAGAGCCAGTAACATGCATTTATCATTCCACTGTCTGGAGAACTTTTAGAAGTCTCTCTATTCCCATATTTATAAGTTTTCGATGCATTGCAATATAAATCAAAAAGTAAGAGCTGAGAGTGTGTGAATAGAGAACGAGATACAAGGAGATTAAAGGAATTGCTGAAAATAAAAATTAGGCGGTAGTTCTCATAAATACATGGACTACAAAAACGGTTTGTTATATTATATTTTTATGAGATTATAATCAGTACAGATAAACTTAACTGATGGAGCTAGAATAAAAGTAATATGGTGGTGCAGTGTCTCAGAGGAGCAGGCTGATCCCAAGATACAGTAGAGCCCAGATGGGAGACGTCAGGTGGGCTTATATCACTACAGCATCTGCTCAACCTTTCAACACATGACTGCACCGGCTCATTATGTTTAAGCAATAAAGCTGTCATAATATGTGTTGTACTATAATAAAGAATGGAAAGGGGTGTGCTACCTTTTAGCCATTTCAGTACCATTAAAGTAAATGTGAATGATTGTGTTTGTGTGTGTGTGTGTGTGTGTGTGTGTGTGTGTGTGTGTGTGTGTGTGTGTGTGTGTGTGTGTGTGTGTGGTGTGTAAATAATAAATAAAAAATAATAAATAAATGCAGTTCCTCATGCTTTCTAACCATGACCTAATTTAACATACTTTGCTTCAATTAGTTTTTAACTTTATGTCATTTTATGCAAATAAGTCATAATAACTGCAGAGGTACTGCTTTATAAGGATAACTGACTAATGAGAAGCTGGATTAAATATCAATCAAACATAATTTGCCTGCCTGAAGGAAAAAATGGGTGACTTTTTTGAAATGATCCAAAAGTGATCATTGCCATTTTCTGATAAAAAAAATTAATGTGGAAAAGCTTTGTAAAATTTCCCTAATGTACTTTCTGCCAGAAATAGAGAAGTCTCACTAATGTAGCCTCCCCCCATTACATCCAGTCACGTTGGAGGTTGCATAGAAAGATAATTTTTTACTAAACTACTATTAAGCTGTGTAGATTTAATGAAATCTTCTCTACACTGAACCATTCCTGGACATGTGAAAGATTACAGTGTCTCATTAGTAGAAAACTAATTATTATTTTGTGTTGAAGAAGAAAAGAAACAAGCAACTGACCAAGAGGAATCAACCAAATGCATGTACAGGTCTATATGCTCTTTTTGCAGCATTAGCGCTATTGCCAAGAGAATGATGGTCCATCCAACATAAAGGTGTACCAAGCTCCAGAGACCATTCCCCATAATACACAGGGGGCCACTGCTGCCAACTGTGTTTCAGTAAAGTAATAAGCAAGGTCACTTACAATATGCAAATGTGATGTTTTATGTTTAATAAAGCAATGAAATAAACAATTTGCCTTGTCATTTTGAAAATGTAAAAATGCCTTAAGCTTGTGGGTTGCAGAGATGTCTTTTACAAAGCAGCAGTGGCCAATCTACCTCTGAGATCTGATTATACAAAACATAAAAGCATGCTCCCACATTTAGTCGTAGGTGGCAAGTACTTGAATCTTAATGAATAACACACTGAAAACATTAAATACAGAAAGATTTGGGAAAAAATATCTGGTGTCTTTGAAGGCAAGCATGAAATAAACCATGGTAGAGTGAGCAAGTAAAAGTGCTTATTGAAATGGAATGGCTATTTCTTGCATCTTGTCACATTATATTTGAAACGGCACAAGACAGTTGCCCTGTTGTCACGACAAATAGCTATTTAACCATCGTCTGTCAGGAGACCACTTGACTTGATGCACCCCAGTTTGGAGCTAACCCTTGTTTAGGTGTAATGACTAGCTTTTGTGCAAAATGAATTAAGAGCCTCAGACCAGTGGAAGCAAATGAAAAGCTATGTTGTTGTGAGAGGTGGGAGAGCCCGTAAATGTGCACTCAAGTATGGGGAAAAAATATGTAAATGAAATAAAGCACTTTACAATCAATCAAACTAACTATATATGTGTATGTTGTGAGTACCAAAGTCTAGGACAGGGCCACAATTTCCTGGAATTAAAGTTACTTTATGTGAAATTGCACCTTATGAGAATCCTAAGGAGCCGACTTCATAAAAAGTCAAGTGAATGTCTTAATAAAAACATGTAACATAACTTTTTGAGTTGCTTCATGGACGTAGACTTTAAAATGTTAAAATAGTGCAGTATGTAACTTTTCTAGTGGAAGGTATTCCACCTGCTGGTTTTCTTGAAGATGTTACTTTTGCCTGGAATACTGTGTGTATTGCTTGGTTTTATACATCCTGTTTCTCAACAGATACAACCTGTAACTTGGCCTGGTGGAGTGACCTGCTTGACTCCATGAAAACAGATCAGTTTAATGACATTTTCCCGGAACATTCCAGGCAAGCAACATCAACCAGAAAAATCCACCAGAAAAGTCAGATAGTGCACTTGTACTATTCTTTCAGAGACACACACACATACACACACACACACAAACACAGTCTGAAGAAAAAATGTTATCTCAAGAAATTATCAAATCATAAAAATACTCAAAGTTTCAAGGACTTAGAAAGATTTGAACAAATTGTTGGTTTAAAGAAACACAATCTTCACAAATGAGTTAACATGCCAACAAGCAAAGAAAAACTGACAGCAAGGACCAAACTTTACTAACATTTTAAGCAGCATCTTCCATTACAAATATACTTATTTATTGTTTCATTAGTGATGGTTTTGCATCGTGCTGTGAAGCCAAAGTTCCAATTAGACCAGTTCAGTCGGGGTTAAATTATGTGACTTGATAGTGCATGGGGACATCGGTTTAGTGTCTGTCGGATCAGTCTGGAGCTAAAATGACTGGAGGAAATGTCGTAAATATTGGACAGAAGGATTATCTGAAATCATCTGAAAATATTGATGATTTACACGTTTGCACTTTTAATACGTCTCCCGATTAATGGAGCGCAATCATCCATAACATTATGACCACAAACCCAAGTTTAATATTATTTTATTTAAATACTAAGGAAAGGTAGTGATGCTCAATATTAATTACAATACAACAATTACATAAAAACTATATAGATTAAAACATTTGACAACATGAATAAATTAATAACTTTTATGACTCATTATAGATGCAAACTAAGCGCTAAAGTGTATATATCAAATATATCATGCTTAAAAATGTGTTATCATGACAGGCCTAGTAAATGCATGAGACTTACACATTCTCTAATTTAAAAAAATAAGAAGCTAATTAAATTTGTTTAATTTGTTTGTTTTTTAAACCAAAACACCATATTAGTTCTTTAAAGGGCCTATATTACACACAAAAAACATACCTGCAGTTGTGTTTTGTTTCATTCCACATGTTTAACACACAAAACCTGCATATTTAGGATGAGCTCACTTTTTCACATCACAAGGTGGAAAAGAGCATTTTCAGCTTGGACATATAGAGAGATGAATAATGCAAATGCACTCAAACATGTGTGAATGAAACAAATCACAACAAGCAACTTTAAGATGGCTTAAAGCTTTACAAGAGTCAATTTTGGGTAATACAGAACCTTTAAATTGTCCAACTCCTCGTGGCTATAGACGCACTCTTGTCTCACTCACCGCTCCCTTCTCCTTCCCTATTCACCTTTTTTCTTGAGTAAATCACTTCCTGGCACATGCTCCATCCTTCACTCGACTGGATTACCTGCCAACACCAGCTGCCAAATGTGTACAAGCTTTTAACACCGCGACTCAATTGGCCAGCTTCCACACCTTTTAGCTCCGCACACACACACGCACGCCGACTCATTCAACCCATTGCACACGGAAATATCCCAAACGCTTGCCATTTTTAACAGCTGCGCAGAAATTTGTGTAAAATCAACACTAGGGCTTTTAGTTGGTCATTATGTGCCCGCTTAGTTGCCGTGCTTTCGTCATCTGTTCAGTGTGACCACATTACCACGAGGAACAAAACAAGTGACAGCTGGAGAATGAAGATATCGCCACAGACACATGCTGCAAATGTATCCGTCTCTCCAACCACTCAAAATGGAAATTTAGATTTATTCTGAATTATGGCTAACCATGCAGCAAGGAGGAGGTAATGTGAACAGTCATGGTGGCTTGACAGTATATCTAGCGCTGGATTAGGCTGCATGGTACAGTTTGTGGCAATTTTACTGGGAATAAATCATCATTTATGTAACTGTGTGGTGATAAGGAGTCACGTATGCACAAAATGTCGATAATAAGATATTAAAGAAGAGTGATCTGTGCAGCAAGGTCCATATTGTGTTATATAAAAATCATTACATTTGAACATATTGGCAAATGTATTAGTTGTTTAGTTTTTGCTCTTAATTGTGTCAATTTATAAACTAATTCTGCAAGTTTAGTTCATTATCAAGGTTTTCAACATCATATCACATATTACAGCATCATATTGATCATGATGAAAAAATCAGTGCAACTAATCAGGTAGGGATCGAATGCCATATGCAGGTTGATAAAGTTTTCAATTAATTCAATCTTCAAGACTACAGCAAGCAAGTTTACTTTACATACAACATAACAACGCAGCATCATTGCAGTCGGTCATCCAGGTTATGTTTTGCTCGGCTCAGCAAAGGGAAAAGGAACAGACAGCAGAACATAGGATGACTGGAGGAGATGCTCAAATACTTAAGTTTGGACAATGTAAAATAACTCCTGTGTGTAGGAGTGTAAATATAAAGGCACAGTCACTCTGTCTGAAGTTAGACTTGTCACAAATGCGTGACACAAAAGCTCCCCAAGTAAGTCTGCCACTGTGTATTCTCACAGCAAGTGCTCGCAGGTAACTTGAATGATTGTATATTCTTATTCTAGCAGCAGAGGCCTACTCTGTTGTGTTGGAGGGATAAATAAAGATCGCCGCTGCTTTTTATTCACACACTGCTGGTATTCAATTAACATGAACGCTGTCAGCTCCAGACAAGCAGTACGTATATATAATCATGTACTAATACTTGATTACACTTTTAACAGCATTTAAAAAGTACCAACTTAGCTAAAGGTGCAACAGCCAACAACTTGAATCTGCATCCTCACAATTATTGATTTGAGTAGCTTTCAAAGTGTGGCCACTTTAGAAAGAAAAATGGATGATGAACAGTCTGATAATATAATACAACAAAAACACTTGAGGAGAGTGGAATATGGACGTGTACGATAACCATCTTGGTCATCTATAGCCTTGTATTGCTTCCTGATATTTTGTTCTATTGTTGTGTGCAATTTGAAGTCATCTGTGAGATTATTTTTGGGAGAATTTTGTGAGTTGAGTGAAGATGCCTAATACTTTCCCTCGTAAATATGGTGCCCACCATTGCTAAGCAGTCATTTGACCAAAAATGCAGGTGTATACAACAAAACTCATTTCAGCCACGTGTCTTGATCACATCAGCCGTAAGGATAAAGATTTTGTGTCTAGTTTGAATAAAGAATCATAAATGGAAACCAAGCAATTACACTTTAATGCAAGCACTAAACTCAATTCAAAGAAAAAGCTTCAGCCAGCCAAGCAAAGCCTAACATTTTAAAACATTCAAAGGGAATCGCTCACAATCCAGCAAACATGGCAGCAGCTACAGACAGTTTATGATTATGTTGGTTTCTGAAACATGGCATTAAATAAAGCATCAATCTGTGGTGACAACATAAAAATATCGACATATTCTGACAAGCACCAATAATCTAAAAGCTAAATTTCACATTTTATATCCAAACAACAAGCAAACAAATGGCAACAAGCAAAGCCAAACAGCAGAGCACAGCATAGTGGAGCAAAAAACACAACCAGCACCATGTTTAGTTCAATAGTTTGAGTGCAATACCAAAAACGATATCTCCATTTTGGAAACAATTTACACTTTTTTTTCCGTTACCATCTTCTACACATATTATCAATTTATAGTGGATATTGTCAAGAAGGGATGGAATCATTTGACACCAATAAAATGCATTTGGCTTGAAAATATTACTATACTAACAGTAAACTACAAGCCTCTGATGACTTTTTCAAATAGCACTTATCTGTTTTTGCAAATGAACTCATTACGTACAACCCAACCATCTTAAAATGCATTGCAAGCTTTCAAGGGAGTGTTTATTTTGCTGTCTGATGGTTCTCAGCTCAAACTATTGTAACTAATTTGCCTTCATCATGTTAGATATGGACAAAACACTACAAATTATAACAAATTGTCAGATTAATAATCAGTTTAATCATCTTTATGGTACTAGTAAAATTCAAACATTCATTGTTTCATAGGGGATGCCAAAAATGGTAAAAACTTAACCATTTGACAGTTCTATAAACACTATCACCTTGAATCTAATCGAAGTATCCCTACCTTTAGACAGCAGCAACAGCAAGCCAGCTCTACCTTTTTCTTCGAGGTTTCACACCATGTTATTCTTCATAATTCCACTTTGAAACTCCAATCCAGTCACTTTAATCCAATTCTGTATTAAAAAGTCAGTTTCAGAAGGTTATTTTCATTCTTTGGCTTCATAGGTTTGTTCAAGCAGCAAGTTTCTTTTGAATTTATAATAATCTTTTTTCCTTTTTAGGCTTGTTTGTTTGTTTGTTTTGACTTCAGTAGTAAAACATATTCAATGTACTGTATTCTCAAGCAGTCTCAGTGAGAATCCATGCAGAAAATAACGTCCAAAGAGAGGGACAATACAACAATAAACAGGTGCTTTACATAAAGGCCATGATGAAAGGGGCGGGGCTTCCTCTTCTTCTTTGGATTTTACCGGTGGGAAGTGTCCTCAGTTGTGCATTTGTCGCCACCAGTGACGTGCGGTCAGGGGAGGCAGTAATCATGACAAAAAAAGAAAAAGGAAACTGTACTTAAAGAAATATTAATACTTTCCACGGTTGTGTTAAAAATGCATTTGGAGTATTTATTGAGTAAAAATAGCTGATTTCGAGTTTTTCCGATCAAATACAGGGCAGAGGCAGAGTGAACCGTGCCTCACGTA
>KN492164.1:3866-28911 GCA_000787155.1 Scartelaos histophorus
CTGAACAGTTTGCCATAGACATATATGCAGAACATGCCCAGTGTGATTTCACTGTGAGCTATAAGTAAGTGCTATGTTAGTGTGTTTGCCATAAGCACAAATTATATCTTCTTTTTTTCTGTCAAACTCTGAAGTCAGTACAGTAGTAATATTGCCTCTGCTTCTTTCATCTTTCTGTTTTGAGTCTTCGTTGTGGTTTTTTCTTTTTATTTATGATGTAAATATTATTTGTTATACTTTGGTGAATTGGTGGGACATGTAACTTGATTTTAATAAAAAACAAATGAATCAAGAATACTTGACAATTTGTTTTTATTTGTTAATTTATTTAATTAAAATGTAATTGAATATATGTTCTGATGTGTATGAATTACCCAGTGGCACAGAATGGCTGCCATGTGTTTTGCAGTCTGCCCCAGAACTGCTGTGGCTTCATTTTCTCTTTTTTTCCCCCACACAAACAAAATTATTTCCTCTACCCCTGTATATATTAAGTACTCGGGTAGAAGTAGTAGTAGCATTTTTTGTATCTTGTAACTCAGCTGAAATATGCAGTTTGAGTGTTAAAAACATGAATGAAATAAAATACAACTCCAAGAATGTGACGAGGAAACTCAGAAGTTCACAAGCTCAGAAAACAGCCTGAGCCCTCCATGGAAAACATATACCAAGAATAATAAAAACATTAAACATTCATTTTTCAGCATTTTTATTTGACTTTATTTTACAATATATTTGAAATAGAGACATCTTATGACACAGCACTTTAAACTAAAATCATGTTTTTGTACATTCATTTTGTAGGCTATAATATGTCCTTTTGGTATAGCATTTTCTACACTTCAAAAACAAAAACATACATATTTAAAACATTACAAGTTTTCACACACTCGTATAGCTTTTGGAGATTTTGCTGGCTGCGAGCAGATGACCCGCCTGCTCGCAATATAACATCAATATAATAATCTACAAACAACATCGGTCTGTCAGGATTCTCAACTGGGAGCCTGGGATCGCCCAATGTTTTAAAAATGACCCAAAAATGGGAAGTTAGACATTCAGAAATAGTTTATGCGCAATTAAACAAACTTCATTCAAGATCGATGCAGTTATTTCTAATCTTTTTCAACTGTATCTTGTTTATCTTCAGGAAATGTAATATGGAAAGCTGTTTGTATAGACCCTGAAAAATGGTCTAACAGCACAAAAACATTTTAAATTCTAACCCTAACCCTAACCCAACAGTTTTTCCACTTATATATTACACATTTCATCATAAATTATACTTTTTGTGAAGCCCACATACTGTTTTGGGGTTAGAAAACTAGTAGTATTTAGTATTTTTTCTATTATTTCTTAACAGAGAAGCAAAGTAAATCAGATTTGTACCTTGAAAATTCTAAATTGATGCTCATTTTTGTGATAATGTCATAAAACAATTTAGATCGTCTTGTCAGTTCATCATTGTAAATATATTATGTTGGCTTCATTTTGCCTCCAGAATTTTTAACATTCTGATGACATAAGATTTGAAAAGATCGGTTTATAATGGTTATGGTAAGATCAGGAAGAAATTTGAGCAACAGTAGCTTTTTAAAAATGTATTTCTAAAACTGACTTTTATCCAACCAGAATAGTTACTCCTTTAGCCTCTGTAAAATGTCTGAATAAAATAATCTGAACTCATTTCCATCACTTAACCCAGGGGCAGATGCGGCTGTAGAAGCTTATAGTGGTAACAATTTTGTATTGCTGATTTATTTGATAGCAAAAATCTGGGTCCCAAGCCAAACCAGTTGAGAAATTCTGGTTAAAATCAACACTCGAAACAACACAAATTCACATTTAAATATTTTTGAAATAAATACCGTGTCTATTGCGTGAGCCACAGAAAAATACATTCAGATTACACAGTCCTTTGAATCCTGCTGAGGAGCCTGCGACAGACAGGGAAAAACAGATAGGAAAATATAATAGGCCAGTTTATAATAATATGAATATAAAGGCCATATAGACACATTTATCTGAACTGCAGCATCAAGAGTCAGAGCAGTGACACGATCAGCGTAAGTACAAACGAAACTCACTACTTCGAAATACAATAGTGAGCGAATGACTCTATATTTAGTGAGAATCTGGTCCACTACTTAAAGAAACTACGCAACTTTTCTGTTTGGGGGGTCGCTGCACCTGCTTGTCAAGATGGCGTTAAAGCGGCATTAAATGTGTATCTGCTCTTTATTTCATTCTAAAGTAGCTTGAAAAATGTGCAATATTTGACTCTGACTAAGCCCGGTCGCGTCACTTGTAGAGATGGATGCGTTTAATGCCGTACTGTGGGACATTACATCACATACCTCCATGGAAACAAGCAGGCGGTGAACCCTCAAGCAGAAAAGCGAGATTGTACACTTTTAGACTGTGTTCACAATGAGCAAAAGTGGCTAAGACACAAGAAATAGTCAGTCAGTTGGTTGGAAAAAAGGGAAATTTAAATCACGGCATTCATCATAGAGTGCAAAATGATTTAATACCAAAGTAGACTCAAAAGTGTGACGCGTTTTACCAACTGACTGCAAAATAATACGAGTTTAGGTTGAAGTTCATTCAGACATTTGTGCCAGTTCACTCTGTCACAGCTACAAGTGACAGAGTGAATAAATGAATACAGAAGTGTTGTGAGGAAGGGCACCTGGCTTAGACCCTTAAATGACAAACTGAAAGGCAAATCACTGCTTGTTCATTTGCCGTTGTGACCCATGGTTGACTGAAGTAGCGAAGTTTTACGTAGTATAGCCCTTTCTACGCAGATTGTCGGACTTGTATAATTGATTATATTGAATTTTGATTAACCAAGGAATGTAATTTAATACCTTGTGCCCGAGTGTTTCAGAGCAGTGGGTGTGTATCAGGCAGTAATAGTTGTGATATTATATTTTTTTTAGCCACTTTTGCACTTTGTGAACTCCCACCATCCAAAACCTGATAACAAGAAATATACTGGAATATGTTTTAACAATTAAACATCAACATCACACTTGATGAATGAAAGAGGGACCAAAGCAGCCACTGCACGGCAAAAATGAACTGTCTACAGAGTTCAAATAACTTGTATTCCAAGAAATCCGTTTGTTTCAATTGAATTACTTGTTAAACCTAGATTACTACATTTTATATTTGTCTATTTTCAGCCAATGCAAAAACAAAATATAGCCTAATTTTATACATGACTAATATGAAATTTTAACACCTTTAGTGCTGAGCTGAATATTTTTAATAATTTCATTACGTTGTTTTTTTTTTTTTTTTTACTGTTATTATTATTTTAGCTAAAGGTAATAATTTGATTTATTCTAAGATACATATTATAAAATGATGTAGCTGAAGTTTAGTAGAACATTGGGGTAGTGGTGACTGTAAATGTGCTTTGTAATCAGCTTAACCACAAAAAAATATACAAAATGCTAAAATTAGACAGAAATATCTGACAAGCAACATAATCAAAGTATAATGTTAAAAAATAATCATCTAAACTCCTTAAATAATACATGTCATTTCAACTCAAATTGTAGACCTTCATTTTGTGTAGTGAGGGCAATAAACCACAAAAGTTTGGTCCTACATAAGTCCCGTTATTGTTGCTTAGTGTAAATATAACTACTGTAGCTTGATGTGGATTTAAAGAACATGTGCATTGGTTCTAGTAGAGGCTGTCCAAGCTCTTCTCTTCACGATGCGGGTCACGACCACAAGGGGGCGTACTGTGCTCATCCTGAAACTGCTGCAGTAGTTGGACCACAGCTTTGTGACCGAAGTGAATCGCTTCATCCAGTGGAGTGTTTCCCCATCTGAGTCAAAATAATAAGGTAATGATAATAATAAAGTTAGAGAAAGAGACGCTTTTCTTTTTAACCTAAAGGGAGGGTGTTTTAAACGGCCTATATAACTCTACTTTCTGCTCTAATGTGGGTTTCTCATCAAAAACATACCCAGAGTTCTTCTCTGAAACAGAAAATACTCTATGACATCACAAGGTGGAACAGAGCAGACAGATTAATTATAAATTCTTGCTAAAATGTGTGAATGAAACCAAACACAACTCTGGCCCTGGTTTTGATGAGGTCACATTATAAAATGTTCCTAAAAGTCACTACCTAAACCCCCGAATCCGGTGCCAATCATGAGTGGGTGCTAGTGCAGCCTCTGCAGCTCAGAGAGTGACGTCTGGAGGCTCGGAGCTTTCACCTGACACAAGGCCCGTCTTTCATTTAAAATGGGAATGAGAGGCACTTGTATGAGTCCTCTATGCAGGCTCTTTCCAACCTAAATGTCCCTTTTTAAAACAGCCAGAGTCCAGGCCACACCCCCTCCCTTTAGATTAAAGTCTAGTTCTTCATGTTGAGTTATAAGAAATGTTTGCAGTGATAGGAGACCAGACAATTAATATAACAATGACTGAGCCAGCAACACTTTCAAAGCATTGAACCACTGCTTACAAGTTTGAAATAAAAATGAAATACATGACCCAATTCAAGCACAGTACATGCTCAGTTTACTTATAGAATATAAGTCCAATATAATAGAAAGTAAGACTAATATATAGAAGAAAAACAGACAGTTTAAGGTCAAAATAGGCCAGTGCTTTTATTGTTCTCAACAGTGACTCTTTAAAAGTTCCATAGATTGGACTGTATCTGAGTTAAAAACTAAAACCTAATAAATGTTAAACCTTTGTTTAAGCCTGAGCCTTACCTGTCTCTGGGGACTGGGTTCACTTTACAGGCTTCAAGAAGGAAACGCACCACCTCAACATGTCCTGCAGGGGGCAGCGGTGATCATTATTTGTACATTTGTACAATATACTAATATATTGATGAGATATACTGTATCTTAGATATATGATAAGATATGAAACTGTGTTCAGTGTTTTCACCTTCTGCCGCCGCCACATGCAGAGCCGTCCTGGAGTCATAGTCTCTCTGCTCCATGTCCATGGAGGACAAGGCGAACCTGCACAGGCCCAGGACACACAAGAGTGGATCAAGACTCAGCTGAGACTGTACTTTAGAAATACTTGATTTGATGTATTAGAATGTGCACACCTCAATCCTGATTTGAATAAAATGCAATACAAAAACATTTTGTGTCATATTTAAATGATTAAAAGAAACATTAATAAATATCACATTGTACATATGCTGTACGTTCGAACAGGTTACCCTTTTATTTTTTGTTTAATTTGTTGAGGTGTTTGTTATTTTCAAATACTGAAATTTGTTCATTTGTGTGTGATCTTTTTGGCCTTTTAAAACATTTTATTCATTACGTAAATATAATTAGTTTAGTCTTTATATGAAGGGCCAGTGTACAGTGACATTAAGCTCCGCCCCAGATTTTAGCTAAATAACAAGTTTCCTTCTGCAAATATGATGCAGTTCTGCTGGCAGAAAGTGTTGAAGTAATCACATCCAGAAACATAAGATGCTACCTCCTTTTTAGCTACTAGGTGTCAGTATCAGGCAGCCACATAAATACTGTATTATGGTAACAGGTCCTGGTTAAATCAGTAGTGCAGCTACAGTTGTACCTTCTGAGAGCAGAGACATCTCCTGTATAGGCCGCAAACAGCAGGTTGATGACCGACTTCACCTAAAAACAAACAAAATCCACCTTTATATGAAACATGTCTGAGATAACATCTTCAAATGAAGAGGTGAGAAGGAATAAGACAACAGAAAATACTGAATAATGAGCAGTTGTGAACAGGAAACCACCACAAACTACATCACATTTACTTACCCCATTACTTTGTCTGATTTTAGGACCCTGCTTCTCAAACTGTGGTGTGGGTACGGCTGGAGGTACAAAGGAGCTCAGTTGTGGTGCAAATTAAAGATGCATTATGTAACTTTTTGGTGGAGACTCAGCACATGCTTGTCTCCATGGAGATGTGATTCCTTTGCCTAGAGCTGCATTAAACATATCTTCATGGAGAGCAAGGTACAGGTCGGATCTGTGGACTCGCCGCCTCCCTTAATGCATGTTTATGTCTTGTTGAATAAATACAAGACAGATACATTTAAAGCCATACTGTGGAACATGCAGCCATAGTAACAGCTATCAAAACAGTTACATAGTGCACCTTTAATTATATGCCACATGTATATAATTCAGTCTTCTGCTTGTGAACAGTGTGAACAGCCCAAATCTGACTGTTTCCAAGGTGACCAGGCCAAACCCTCACCCAAATGTGCAAATACATCCGATTTGAACCTGATCGTGAGCTGTGTGAACAAGTCACATTCTGACTTTGGGAAACGCTTTGGGTGTCATATTTTTTCCACTGGAAAAGGCAGAACTAAAACAGCAGTGAAGCTAGAAAGTACAAAGTCAGATTTTAAACTCGATTGCTCTTATGGAAAAGTAAGTGTGACAGGGACAAAATAACAATGACTGTTAATGGTAAAAGAGAATGATAACGCATTTTTGATTAGCATAATAAAAAATGGTCGTTGGTCACTTCTCTTTCTCATACTGTGACAACAGCCCAACTCCAGTCCTGTCCCCTTCTGCAGAACAGGACACTGAGCTTTAGGGTTCACACATGAAATCTGTTTTGAGCTACATTTTATTTGCAATGTGAACTGTCTCTCCAAAAAATCTGAATTGGGAAAAAAATCTGAATTGAAGAATCAAGACCTGCTGTGTGAACGTAGCCTTACACTTAATGTGGTGTTAATAAAGCTTTGATTCCTATTTTAAACCTACAGCCATGAGCTTTGGGTAAAGAGCGGAAGGACAAGATTGTGGACACGAGCGTTCTAAATGTTTCCTCCACAGGGTGGCTGGAATAGGATGAGGAGCTCAGCCACACGGGAGTAGCTTGGAGTAGAGCCACTGCTCCTCTTCCAGAGGAGTCAGTTGAGGTGGCTCGGGCCTCTGGTCCGGATGCCTCCTGGGCGCCTCCCTGGGGAGGTGTTCCAGGTATGTCCCACTGGAAGGAGGTCATGGGGAAGACCCAGGACACGCTGCAGGGACTATGTCGCCCGGCTGGCCTGGGAACGCCTCAGGGTTCCCCCAGAGGAGCTGGAGGACGTGTCTGGGGTGAAGGAAGTCTGGGAGTCCCTGCTTAGACTGATGCCCCCGCGACCGGGCCGTAGAAGTGGAAGAAAATGGGTGGATCCTAGTTAAAACCTGGTTCAGACCTAGTTTAGCCTTAGATTTGATGTAATCCTGTGAACTTGGTGGTGATCAGGGGGCGCTGGCTCAGACTGGCAGCCACACCTCAGTCAGTCTGACCCAGGGCAGAAGAGTGAATGAGTCATGTATTATAAAACGCTTTGAGTATCTTCAAAAGTGCTGCATGAATCAAATTTATTTATTCATTTATTTATTCCTATTTACTATTATTAATTCTAAACTTGTTTAACATTCCATTTCTTTGTTCTAAACCAGATCTTTTTGTACTTTTTAAGTATTCAACAACAGTTACCTAATAAGTATGTTGGCCTCATGCTTGACATACTATACAAGTTTGGACAAGTACAAAGTGACTTCAAACACATGACCTCTGCAGTTAAAAGTAACATGCAAATGATGTTTTTGCACAAACGCCATATCCCATATTCAACCCACTACTATTTCTGGAGTTTAAAGCACATCCCAGCACAGTAACAACTACCACTTATCAAAAATAATGAAATATATTCCTACAACTACAAGTGGATAAGACAGGTTAGACTACAAATTTCACTTAGACTTAACTTAAAACTGTTTTTTATTTAATTTATTTATTTAATTTATTTCATTCATGAAGTGTATAAAAAAGACATTAACAGTTTTCCATACAAGAAATGAATGTAAAGGAGCAGAAAGAGTCATTTCATATCAATACCTACTTATCCCTAGTTTGACAGTTTTGGTTTAGTTTATCATTTGTGACATAAAGGTGGGCCTAATTTCATGACTGCAACCATACTATTAATATCCAATTTACACAATATAACTTATTTGACTAATAACTTGAAATATGTATATATAAAAATTCTGTTTCTTGTGTGTAAATTGCCAAAGCATTTTGGACAGAACTTGTGATGGCAAAGATTGAGAGATTTTAAGCACTACATCCTGTCATTATCAACATATTTTGGCAACTTTTCTTTAAAAACTGACAGTTATCAGTGTAAAACTATAATTCTTTTGCTGCAGGTGCAATGTCATAATTTGAAAAACATGAAAACTGTCACTCTGTGAACTGACGTAAATGCAGTAAATGCGATAACCTGCCCATTATCATAATGTACTGCATTTGTGTTTCTAAGAAAAGGCACGTTTTATACAAATACATTTGCACAGTAAATGTGTTTCTGTAAACAATGCATCCAAAACTCTGAGAACTGGTCTTCAGGGCGTGTAAGTCTGATCAACAGAAAATGCAGTTTAACTGGAAACTGCTTTTCTGCTTCAGATCACAGTGCCATAAATCAGTGTTCTGTCACACCAACAGGAGATCCACTATGACATAACACAATATAAAAAATAAAGTGAAAAATGTGCTTAACTGACTAAAATCTACAAGAAGAACTATGAAAATGTTGGTCAAAATGTTGCTTTTCTGCTGTGCAATGACTAGCACTGGTCTCTCACTGGCTCACTGAGCAGATAACACAAAACTCTACAATTCCCAAAGGGGTCCTCAGAAATGCTGTATACATGTTTGGATTCTAATGTATTTTGGGCAATAAAAAATATACATAATGAATTACTAAAAGCAATTAGACAGGTGCATTTAATACTGTTGTAGCCACAGACAGAACACCTCTCTGGAGTCAAGCAGGAGGCAAATCCTCCTTTAGAAAAGTGCACCTTTAAATACATATTACTTTGAATAAGAGTTTAGCCCTCCAGCTGACTTATACAATAATACTTATACACAATATGTCCTGTTATGCGTTATGTTGTTGACTGACAATTTGATATAGTTAGCACCACTCGACCAATTTCTCACAGTCAGTTTGTAATTTTAATATTAGTTGGTGATTCGATAATAGATTAAAATGTTTGTCCAGATTCACATAAATTAGTTTGTCAAATCAGTGCTTGGATTTTACTCCTGTCTGCTACTCACAGTTGAATTAAATTTACAATAGAGGCAATTTGCATGGAGCCATTATTCATTAGTGTACATCTACAGCACAAGAACAAGACAAATCATGTTTAAGACTTTATGTTTTTTTAAATGATCCATGACAACAACAAGTGTAGATAGATATGATGGATAATGGAACTTTATTTGACTCTTTACAGGTGACGACAAGGCAAAAAAAAAAAACATTCACATCTGAAGCTTCTTTACAGCCAAGCAAATACGAAATCTTTGAGCAAATGAGACTTTATACACAATGGTGAATGTACAATCAAAATGGAAAATAAAAGACAGCAATAATGAAGTTGGAAATGCATGTTTTTGGTTTGAATGTTTTTAAATATACAAAATAAAAGTTCATGGCATTTTCAAGATCATTAATTAATAAAAGTGATTAGGATCAGTTGGGTACCACTCTGCAAAAGGACTCTTTAAGTTAATAGTAGAAAATGTACCCAAATGATTTCTTTACCATTTGCTAGGCCACTTAAGAATCATCTGAGAAAAAAAAAATATTTAAATGACAAGTGCTTTGTTTTGATTAGATTTTTTTCAAATTGTACTAACATACTAACATAATACAAAATGTGTCTATTGGAATCCTTATTTGTAAAGTGGTACTTTTCCAATAAATTTAAGACCACAACTATTTTACAAATAAAATCATGTGGGGAAAAACATAAAGACAAAAGAAAAAAATCAATTAACAAGAATAGCACTGTAAAATTATACAAATGCATGCAAGGTGAACCAAAACATTTACCAAACAATGTACACAGTATGGTAAATGATTTGAATTCCTTGTGTTCAAAAGCCATATTATCATTGATTTAATATTCACAAAATAGAATGTTGATTCAGTTTTGATATTTAACAAAGTATAGATTGACTGATGGTCAAATGAATCAATATCTTACAATGTTTTGCCTCTAATAAGGGTTAAGAAACGTGATTGAATTTTGATTTTATGTGGTGCAAAGACATAGGAAACCGTGCAGATGAAGAGATGTGCAGCCATTTGAAAAACCTGCAACCATCGCAACTCTGGTCATGCTGAAAGACGTTTGGAAACATGTGGATGACGACTTCTGGTGTATTTTCCCACACTGGGCATGGGATAAAACTGTGTATTCAGCAGCAGCGTCTCCACAACCTGCCCAAGCTTTTCATGGGCGATGTGACAAATTACAATACACAAATTAAAAGGCAATTTATAAAAGGAAAAAGATAGAATCCAATGTCATCTAGGTGAAGAAGATCCCAGATTTTGTCAGACTTAGTATCACTACCAGAGCCCAAAGGAAGTCACGAATTAGCGTAAGCATGAACAGAGCCCATACAGCAGCTTAACCTGACAATGCACTAAATATACTAATTGACAGGTTAAACAAGCTGGGTTAGACAAACATTTGCACTAATGACAAAGCATGGCCAACTGATGGGAAGGAAACGCAAATTTTAAATATATTTTCAACTAATTTTAAAAACAGTAACTGATCAGGGTGCACTTTTTTCTGTTAATAGAGATTATTTTATATTCCGCAATTGAATTCAATAGGCCAAGCATGAATAACAAACCATTTATTAATCTATTGATGATTATTAGATCAAGACAAAGAGGCTTTTGAAAACCAAACATGTTAAAACAATATTTAACCCAGAAAAACAATAAAAAAGGTAAATTGGCTCCAGAATCACTCAAGTCACATTCAATGAGATTTTCACATCTAATTCTTGGGCTTTTGAGAAAGAGCAATACTTTTGATGTCCTGTTTCTCTAAAGAACTTCTGACTGCCAAGAGAAGTAGTTAGGAGTGGATTACAATAAGAATAATCCAAAATTAATGGTTCAATCTTGTATATGGGTCAATGACATGACGTTTGTCCAATTGCAATTACTTCAGTTCAAAAGGTTCAAATTCCATAATAATTCCCCACAGACCTGTAGCACCTCTGACCTCCAAGGAACAAAATCATTTTATGTCATGTGGTGCAACAGTCCTGAACTTCTTTAAAATTACTCTCAATCTAATCAAATTTATTTTCTTTCTTTTTTGTTCATATTTTCTGAAGTTTTTTGTGGCCCCACATGAAATTTCTGCTTTCTTGAATAAATATTTCCCCCATAATATTCAAACTAAATATTGTCCGAGCGTGTCCATTTTTTCAAATCTCATGTTTTCATGTTTCAAATCTCAGTCCCATGTTCATATGACTCAGAACTTAGATTAACATCACAACCATGTTTTAGAAAATAAAACTACTTTAAGGTTATTCTCGGTTGCACCGCATGACATTTTTTTAAAAGGTTGCAGATAAAAAACATGTCCATAAAAAAACACTAAAAATTCTTAATATTAATGTCAAACATAGATGCACCTGATATTGTAAATATTTGAAAAGGTTCAATAGGAACTCCATTTTATATTTTTAAATTTGCCTGTTGAAAATCCTTATACGTCATTGACCCATAAGTCAGAAGTCGGTCATAACTAAATGAAAGGTTTATATTTAACCATAACAATAGGTATTCTCTGTATTCTTGGGTTTCACCTTCCTGTTATATGGAAAATGTCAAGGACATTCAAAATTGCACTTTACATATTACGGTTTAATGCTCAAACAAATTTGCAATTAGCCACAAGTTTCTAATAGATGCTTAACATCTCATAGACTTTCATTGTCATTAACTATGGGGCTTAAGTTTGCTTAAGCGGCTCACCAAGGAAAAAAACAAACTGTTTTTATATTGAGAACTTCTCACCCACAAATAGCTTTTGTACATTATTTACTAGTCGCAATTTTACAACGCAAAACATGAGCAATACTGAACAATGGAAGAAGAAATACTGTTTGAAAAAAGGAACTTAACCTTAACTGACTTGCACAATTAAATGTTCACCTTTACCACAAACCTTACACCTTATTACAAGATAAAACAACATACAACTTAAAAAACTACTGCCAGTTTGGTCTGAATGAGTGTGTGAAAGACTGAGTGATGTGGTCCAAAATATAGGATGAAAGATGTTTTTTTTTTATTATTATTTGATTGATTTTTGATCATTTTCACCTTATTATTATCTAGTATCTAGTAATATTATCTCTATTGTCAGCATTTTAGTTTTAGTAGCATTTAGAGTTCAAGATCTGATTGTCAAATTAGCAAAAAATATAGTTATAAGCCATTATCATTTTTCAATTTTCAATTTTCGTCCTCAAACATTTGCCTATTGTGTTTTAAAGTTTCTAAACAATATGAGGATCAACTCCAACTGACACCAGATTCTGTTATTCAATGTGTTTCTAGCAATGCCTGCAACTGAATAAAGGTTAATGCACCTTTATTAATTGGTTTTCATACACTTTTGACCTATTCTGGAGACTTGTCAAATATGTGATATATTTCTATTTGACAAATACCGTCATTTAAAAAAAATGTGTGACCTACTGTTACACGACATCTGAAGCAAAAATCAGCAACAAACAAAAATAAAATTCACTAACTTGGCCGAGATACTGTCCACAAATGGGTTTTTTTTTTTTTTTTTACAAACAAATCTGCTCTCACTTTATGCAGAAGTTAAAGGACAAACCATTATAGAATTTACTTTTTTATTGTCTGATGCATTTCCCTCAAAAAGAGTTAATATCTGGTCACTATAACTGATTATCATTGAGAGCTATAGGACCAGTTTCTATGCAGAAGTCTTTAGCATTAGCATTAGTCATTTACATTCTACTAAAAGCTACCGTGGCTACACTCTATACAAATGTCTGTGTGATCTAAAACAAGATAAAATGTTCATTGTATGCAGATCATTGACCGAGATACTCATGACCAAAATCATATCAAGATCGTGGCGAAGAGTGAATTCTATCTCTGGGTCAAATGCAAAACAAATTTACTTATGGTGGGAATAATGGCAACTTTTACCCAAAAATGACAAATGACAATTTATATTTCTAAAACACCCATCTAACTATGGACAGTGACTGAACCACAACTCGATTGCACATATTTCTACACTTTGCCCACATTGGCACAAATTCACATCGCCTTGATTTCTTAAGATATAATACATTTCATGCTGCTCCACCCACCATTTAAAAAGCTATTTCTACACCTCCCTTTGGTAGATTAACAAGAAAAACACCCAAAACCATAACAGTCAAATCTAATAAACCTCACAAACACAGAGCCCTTATCAGATACACTGCTACTATCTATTGTCAATAAAAACAAAGCCTTTATGGCATCGTTCACAACCACAAGTAAAAATCGTCCAATTGGCTTCCAAGCGTCCAATCACATTCGACTTGAGGTTTTTGAGGCTTTGGTGCGTCATACCCAGTGAGGCTAATATAGTTTGACCATTGCAAGACTTTTTACACTACAAAAAATAATTATAAAGTTACAATAAGTTCAGAATATTCATCTTGGTCAGAATAATTAGTATTACTTCATGTTATATCGAAGTTTCAATATAGACTCTATTCATGCTTACGTCACAAACCAGGAAGATGGAAAAATGCGATTAGAACTTCCAGTGTAGTTACAGACAGTGAGCTCGCCTACCAACTGTGTCATGTATGACTGGAATTATTGACTAGACGAAGATAACAGAACACTACTATGACATGTAGATGAACAAAACTGGGACATTTTCACATTTTTTTTCTAAATTTTGTCAGACTTACTACCGAACAGAGCTGGAAGTTGTAATCGCTTCATTCCAAACATTTTCTTGGTTTGGCTTATTATGTTAAATTTTCTAATCAGGATTTGTTTAAGTGCTTTAGATGGGTTAGAATTAGATCCAGTTTAGTTCTTTTCAGTGTTTTTACATAATTAAAGATTTCTCATTACTGATTTTTCTTATTTCAGATAAAAATGCTTTACAACTTAATACTGCACCATAAGAAAATAATGTGTTTAAAATGAGAAAAGCTGAGTATAACAGAGACGATAAATCTTAACAAGGTCTAATGCCAAGATTCAAAAAAAAAAAGTTTTAATTAAAGTCATTTTAACTGAAAACCACTTTTTGCAGTGTACCAACACCTACGCTTTATAGTAACTGCGCCCTTAAATATTCATCTTTGGTATTTCTCAACAAAATCATCGACAGCCTTCTCAATAAAACACAGTACGGCCTCCACACAAACCAAGGCAACGAGTGAATCAAAATTATCCAAGGTGCAGCCAGTCAAAAATCTCTTTGCATAAAACATGACTGCAGAAGAACATCCTGCTCCTATTTAAAGCAGGAGCGTATTACTCAGGACATTAATACTTTGCAGCTGATGTCATAAACATTCCCTGGGGGTGTGATGCTAACTGAAGGCACTGGTCTGTCTGAAGCTCTGAAAATAAAGCTCGGATTAAAGTCTAACTTTACGCGCAGTCTGGCCAGAAAGAACCGATTTCGCTGGAGCTACAACGGGTGAGCTGAATTGTGCTGTTAAACAAGTCTCTTTCCAATAACAGTATCGTCACGAGAATTAACAGTTTTATAGTTTGTCACTCTCGCCTTTTAGTTAAAAATCAAACACCTAAACTGGACCAAGACTCCTGAAAATAGATCCATTTCGTATCTTTTCAGACGCTTAAAACTTATCATATCACTTGGCATTTGCAGACGTGAGCGTTGAGAAGTCAGTAGCAGTTATGTCTGGTTTGTAGAAAGGTGCTTGAATCTTGTGCAGAAGATGTAATGATTTGAGCATCTCATTGCACACACACAAGCAGCTGTATCCTCTGAGAGATGTTTGGGAACGTTTCTGACAATTCCAGCATTTTTGATTTTGAAAAACATATTTGGACTGGTAAACTAACCCTTTTTTCTCCAAACTCTTCATGTCATTCGAGTTGGAGCCTCAATGTCAGCTGGTATAAGTAAAAGTAGCAGAAGTAGTCGCAATAGTAGTAGCACTAGTAGTAGTAGTAGTAGTAGTAGTAGTAGTAGTATGTATCATCAAGTGCTGCGATTTCTTTCAAAAGTATTACAAAAGCACTATACATTAAGAAAATACAATGTACAAGTGATATTTAGATTACTTGAATTCAGAATCACAGTTTGATTTGTTTTAACCAATTTTGATTAATTCACTTTTTAGGCTTATGGGCATTTTTCTTAAAACTACCAAGTACTGTATTTTGCTTCTTGTTTCAAAAGACATTTATCAAATATTATTTTTTTTCTCTTATTTCAATATTTAATTTTAACTTCACAACCACATGAATTCACTTGAAATAAGACAAAAAAACAACACCAACACCAAACTAAGTCATAGGCCCAAAAAGTAATTAATTTTACCTAGTCAAAACAGCTCAAAATTCTGTGTTGAATTAACATCAGTATATTTAATTTCTGCAGTGTAACTTCCCACTTGCACAGTTGCCCACACAGTAACCAGTATACCACAATAAATATTCTTGTACATAATAAATAAAGGGTGGTGTCTAGTTGACTTCGCTGGCTGTATTGTCCATCCTATACACTACAGTGGTGGAGCTGTCCTGGTTGGTTTCCGTGGGACACACTTTTTTCCACAGTGGGGCTTTAAGAGCGAGCTCCTGCTGCAGACTCTCGTAATCCATGGGCCGACGCATTTGCTGCTGGTTTAATTAAACAGCAATGACAAATTAGTATGGGTTTGTATAGGGACAGGAAGAGGCTAATGCTACAGATGCAGCTAAAGTTGGCAAAGAAGAGGCCAGTGATTCTCAAACTGTGGTGCAGATAAGAGTGTTAAGCTTAAGTTTTTTATGAACCCCTAATTCATAAAAATTAAGGGTCAATTCAAGAAGCTCATTGAGAAAAGGCAAAGGTTTTGCAGCACATTTGACAAAGCTACTTTTATCAATAAAATGTTATCAATAGAAATTTGCGTTAACTTTTTAGTCTTTGCTACATATTTCTATATATCTCACATTATATTCAATGTTTTCTGTATATTTAAGATGTAGAAAGTATTAAACACAACGAATGAGCAAGTGTGTAAAAACCTTTGACTGGTAGTGTGACAACTCTAACTACTCTTTTCATAAAATTAAAAAAAATATATTATTAGACTATTGTTTTTATTAGAATATACAGTACATTAAAAATGGTGTTTGCATAGGCTTGATCTTTTGCAAATGACTGACTATTCTACAGGATTTGGAGGGACTGTATTATTGATCTGAAGACTTTTCTGTAGTATATTAATAGATTTCAGCTTCCTGTTTAGAGATACCATTTTGAGGACTTCTTTCCATGTGAAGATGCAACATTGTGTTAAAATTAAGCCCATTTTTCTGAGAACCACTGGACTAAACTTTATGATACATAATGTTAGTAATATTAGTGTTACCAGAGCAATGCCCTATATAAAACTTTAGGGAAATCATTGTCTTTTTCACTGACTATTGATTATTCTATGAAATATGTCACTGCCATCACAAGACATCCAGAGCAAAACATGCAACAGGCCAACTAAAATTTGTTGGCATAGAAAAATTCAAACTGCACGTTAAGTTGTTAAAAGTGGGAAATGCGTGTTAGTCCAAAGCATACTTAAAACAGAGCACAACAATTGCCAATGCATTTGAGATAAATAGCCTGTCCATGTTCTTCGTTTTGGTTATAATTTTGGCATAAAACTCACCACACCACAATAGACACACTATATTAACATGTCCACAACTATATGTAAACTTACTATTAGCAAAGATGCATTTTGGTTTCAAAGATATTATTTGAAAAGTTCCAAAGAATCCAAAATGGAGACACACTTTTCCCCTTGACCTGCCCCTGGTCAGGGAGAGCAGCTTCTCTGATCTGAGGATGACATTTTGTACAAAACTTAGCACTGTTGGTCCTGGTTTAGTCCAGATTTAGACCTAGTTTTAGACCTGGTTTAAACCTAGTCAAAACTTGGTCCTGCGTTAGTCCTATTTTAGAGATTTCCAAATTTTCAAAAGAGTGGAAGATGTTAAAAATCTGTTTCCCAACTTCCCAAGAAGAATCTAATCATGGGTTTTAGACATTTTTTTTTTTGGGTGGTATTTTGAGGACTTTTGACCACTAAAAATGTCCTACTTTTTCATCACTCTGAAACCCATAGATAAAGCACTATTAATCACAGGTATTAGTCGCTTTCTCTAAATGGCCAAAGGAGCATCGAGCATATTGTTAGTCCAAGCATCTTAATAGCCAAATGTTAATGCAGACATAAAAGGAGCGGGTGAGATGGGCGGTGTTTTCCATTATAATGTGGTTCTAGGTCCTTACCCGCTGGTCCCCTCCTTCGCGTCGTGGGTCGTACTTCTTTGCAAAGTGCCTCAGGTTATCATAGTTGTGGAAGTTAAACAACTCCACCAAATCCTGAACAAGAAAGAATAAAAAAGGGTCACCTGTAAGCCTTATCTTAAAAAGTTAGGGGCTGGGATAATTGTAGTGATGTATTTGTAGTATTTAAAAACATACTACGGAGTTAGTATATTTTAATTATTGCATTTTTTGACTGTGTTTAAAATAGACAAGCAAAAGTACAGGCAAAATGAATAGAATTTACATGAAATTGAATATGAAATATGAAATTTGACTGACAAAATTTCAGAACTTTTCCATTACTTTTTCATGATCTACAGTGAATTTTTCCACAAATGTACCATTTTCAGAGCTAAATAACTTTTCCACTCACCTTATGGTGTGGTATTATAAGTTTTTAACATTGAAAATACTGTCAATGCATTTATTGTAAGTTTTCAGTTGCGTGACAGAGATACTAAAATTCCATGATTTTTGCAGGCCTAGAAAATGACTTTTGCAATTTCCATGACTGTGTAAACCCTGAATATACAAAAAGTAAGAAGTGTAGAGAAGAAAAGGTGTCAGAAAGGTAGTAAAATCATCTCATCCAAAACAGTCTCTCAGCCATCAAATAAAGTGAAAGACTGTGTTGTTTGTCTTCTTTATGTTGTATTGTGTAACAGTCCTGTGAAATGGCATTCCTTTTACTGCTATGAAAACAGAAAATCCGCAGGTTGTGTGTATTTGACCAACTGATGTTGTGTGTTTTGAATGACCTACCGTACAAAACTGGATGCCTCTGACCGAGTTGCCCAGTTTGTCCAGAGGCGGAGACCAACACATGATGCCCATGACATTGGGGACGACTAGGAGGATGCCCCCCGAAACCCCAGATTTGGCCGGCAGTCCCACCTATGGAACAGGAACACATTTAGAGAATAAGCTATTTAAGTTTTTGTGCACCAGATGAATTTCAAATGTCTAGTCCTGTTATAAGTCTCATCATACAAAGCCAAAGTATGCTCTGCTCTGTTCTGTCTGTTTTCCACAGTGAAGACAAACGATGTACAGATTTTATATACAACATATTCTTTAGTGTTTATGTCTGCTGAAAAAGTAGGACACATACCACACGAGTCAGCATAAGTGTGCTGCCTCAGTACAAAACACTACAAGCAATACAGCACGTGCCTCTGCTCCGATTATATATGCCTGACTGCAGGGGCAGAGTTTATGCCTTTCACACCAGCATCACACTGTTCCTCAAACATCCAGGCCAGCCCCTCCTCGACCTGCTTTCTGCACTATAGTTCTCAGGGCACTGCCAGTTTAACAAATTCTCAGTTTTGTTTCACGTGAACAGAAGGGGTTTCTGCTTGAAAAAACACATTTTATAATCAGTATGTCCCCAAACAGCAACATTTTACCTTGATAGAAATACACCAGTGCTAAAATTGTAATGGCATTGTAAACAAGCGGTTTTCAATTTGCACTGAAAAAAATTATAATAAAGTATTTAAGTGATCTAAAATAAAGCATAAAACCTAAAAATGCTCTTGACACTACTACTTTGACAAAGACTAATGTCTTAAACACCATCTTAACACTTGTTTTGCTTGTTTTGTGTGGATTCTAAATGGTTTATAGATATAACAACTAAATAAGAAAATAAAAATCTTAAAATAAGCACAACAATCTTACATATTTAGCCCTCATTTAGTATCTTATCCCTTTAAACAAGGTAAATGTTAGTTAGATAGTGTTATGAAATACAATCACAGTTCTTATGTCTAATGCCACGCCCCTTCAGCTCATAAGAGTTGAAGCCTCAGTACTCACGTGGAAGGCGAACTGTCCGCTGAAGTCGTACATGCCGCAGGAGTGCATGAGGCTCAGAGTGTTCCTCACGGCCTCTGGGCTCAGGACACGTTCTCCGGTGATGGGACAGATCCCCCCGTTTGCCAGAGTCGCCGCCATGACACTGGCGCTCTCACACGTCACCTCAATAGAGCACAGCTACAGGAGAGAGAGAAGACCACATTCATGTTATTTATTTTTCATTGTTTGTTTGATTAATTACTGTATTGCTTTATTAATGTGCCTATGACAGGTTTAACTACTCATTTTATTAAAACACAATATTTTCCTAAGAGAAGATTACAATTTCTTAGATTAAAAATTGTACTTATATTTTAATTTAAAGCTACCTTCTGTACTTAAACTGGCTGACCCACATCTGTCACACTTCACCTGTAAGAATCTAAAATAATACATGATAATACATAAAGGACTTTGGGGAGTGTTGTGAAAATGAGCATGCTTTTGAAAACCACTCTGGGGAGAAGACTTTTGATGCGAAAATTACATGTACCTGCTGATAATGACTAAATCCTATAATTAAATCCCTAAGTGGATTGCGGGATTGTTGAGGGTTTATAAAGCTCGTTCAAAATGGAGGCCTTGCTAAAGCCGGAAACCATTAAGAGACATGAAAGTTTGATGTAGGAGGAAATATGAGACGAGACGATTCAAGGTCGACTCACTTGAAAGTAGAAGTCCAGCACTGAAGTCATGTCCGTGCCCTCAGGAAAACACTGGAACACCAACAAACAATCAGATTTAACAAAATACAAGCCCTTATTACTATTGTGTGTTGTATTGTGTTGTGCCATCTAACAACAGTCATTTCAACTATAAGCAAAACCCCCAAAAATATAACAGTTATTGATATTTGCCGGATCTGTTTGTATTTTCAATTTCATTTTGGAGGAATGTTCAGTATTTACATGGTGACAAAAAACACTCTCAAAAAAGCTTGTAGAATACAAATAAAATACAAAATGGATTTAAACAGCACATTTTCAGGAGCCGGGTGTTTGATTTTCAACAACAACAGTGACACTGACCAACTGAAAAATCTAGTTTGTGATTAATTCAGTGTTTTCCAAACTTTTTTTCCTGGGGACTATTTTAAAAGTCACAAACCTACACGAGCCAAGTCAATAGACATTAAAACACAAAACATAAAGGTAGATTTGAAAATTACTGAACAATAATGAAGATATATGAGTGATCGTGTCTCTGTTTAAAACTTGAATAATGTTAATTGTTCAATGAAAAACGGCAATAAAAGGGATCCTTAAGTCGCCTATTTGGACATTAAATTGAGCCCATTTATTTTTCTTTTCCACATTCAATTGAACCAGGAATATTGGAACAAAATACTCAATAAAATATTACAAAAAGATTAGAAATTATACAAAACATGCCTTAACATTTCAACATTTCTGACGAGATAGGTCGGCCTGTCTGCAGATCTACATGCAGATTGTGACAAGGCGACCTCAAAAAAATCTCAGTCTTTGGGAAACAATATTCTAAAAGACTTGTTTAACAGGACAAATCAGCTCTCTGGTTGGAATTCCAGATAAAAGCTTTTCATGTTCAGATTGTGTTAAAACAAAAGCTGTATTTCAGTAACAGAGCTTCAGACAGAACAGTGCCTACAGTTATAGTTTGGTGTGCATGTGAACAAAGCCACAATCCTTTCTAATGAATTCAGCATCATGTCTCTTGTTATTACTTTCATTCCATTTATTATTATTTTGAGCTTTGAAATGAAACGACAGTAATAGTAGTAGTAATCTTGGCTCATAGACTTGCACTGATAACAATAGAAAGTACATGGATGACTAATGGAGGCCACAAACCTTCTTCTCTTTCAGATAATAGCCAATGGCAAAGTTCCTGTCCCCTGACTCACGCTCCGACTGGAATCTGTCAACACAAACATGCCAATAACGATTACATCAAACAGGAAATGCCCATCCTCTGATCCCATCCCCTGATCCCGCCCACTGCCCAGCCCACTGACGCTACAAGCAACCAAACATATTGAAAAGTTGCCAAGTCTGTTTCTTTATAGCAATTCTGGGCTCCTTTTATTGGAAAGTCATACATATTTTCACATCATAACAGTTTTGCAGGCCCGTTTCACAATATTAAACCCGTGCTGATTGAAAGACAGGCTGTTAACAGTTAAAGACAAGTTTTAAAGTCATGTCATTACTGATAATACACGACACATAACATTACTATTTAATCTAATTTGAAAACTGTAATCTTTTCAATGTTATGTGAAGAGACCAAGTAGAGAGCACAACCCAGTGTAATATGGGAAATGAAGCAAAGGTCTCTAGTCAGACAGCCCTGGTACTAAAGTTACAAATAGCACTGCACCCCAAAATAGTGTTGCCATGTCGTGCTATGTACAGTATGCTAATGGTTAGTGTACAGGTCAGAACATTAAGAGTAGGGCCGTCACTTTAAGCACCAGAAGGTTTTAAGATGGAAATAGTTGCACAAATAACTTTTAACGATGGGAAAAATTTTAGAAAAGGATGTCTGCATGATTTGTAGGACTGGGAATAGACATTTGATTTTGATTAATAACAAATAACAAACTCCCTTGGAATTTCATGTGCACACTCCACATGCCCCTGACGCCAAAACACAACTGAGTAATGACAAACTGACTTTCAGCTCAGCAGCTTTAGCCTATCAACAGTAAGTGCACAACTCAGCAATTTATAATGAATTAACATTTCATCAAATATTGTGATAGATTTGTATTGTATTGTATTCTCGCAGAAAAGTCTGTCATGTGATCAATATTTCAAATAAATATTTTCAGTGTGGCTATTAGGGGTGTGCATTGCTATGAGTCTGGTCATAATATGCATGTCATGATTCGATATATCATGACATATCCTGATACTAAAACATAGGACGATATATTGTGATTTATCAAAAACTATTTTAATACAGTAAACTGCACCTTCACGAGAACACAATTGTATGAAATATAATATATGAACATGTTTAAATCAACAGAACAGTGAATTTTTGTGAAAATTTTTATTTAAAAAAACTATTTGTGCAATGAAGCATCACGATATATCACCTAATAGCTATAAGATGTGCCTTTAGTCGACCAAACTGTATATTAGTCGACTTTTCATTTTATTTAGATGATAGTGATTTATATGGGACAAGATTAGAAAGGAGTGAGTTCACTAAAGATTTGGTATTTTCAGGTATTTATATATAAAAGAGCAGATTAATTCAGGATTCCCAAATTTAATCTATAAATACGTTGATTCCTAGTTTAATTTATCCTTCATACCAGTAGATCTTTGTTTAAAATGATAAATGATAGGCAGGACAAGTCAGCGGCAAATTTTCAGTACAGTTTTTTTTCCCCCAACAACATGATAAATTGCACAGCCAAAGCTCTGACTTTAGGGCGCGCATGTATGAACAAAAAGATACTTGTTAACCGAGCAAACACAACAGTAGAGCAAACACAACAGTCTAAGCGGTTTAAAATAAGTTTTAAAGCACTTATAGCGCTTTAAACTTCTAATCCTCAAACATTTTTTAGGTTTGTGAAAATGGTGAAGTCTTTTAAAGTCTCAAGTCTCTGAAACTTACGTGGCATTGCTGAAGCCGACATATTCGTTCCCGGCCATCTGCTTTAGGAAGTTCATGACCTGGAAAAAAAAGAGGGAAAATAAATGTGCCTGGTAAAACATGAATCCCAACAAAATTCAAAGGCTCTGAGCACATCGATAATTATCAGTGTAAGTTACTGTAAATATGGTGCACAATTTTTCAGATTTTTCAGGCTCCACATAATCCAAGATCTTTCTGTCAAGTAACCACTATGACCTTGTACTTAGTCCAGGGAGGGTTTCTCTTTCCAACTTTATTTTTGTCCTCATAAAATCATATTGGTTCATTTGTGAATATGGCTTTAAACTGAAAAATATAGATGATTTTACTGAGCATTTTGTCTCATCCAAAGCAAGAAAGTGACAATCAGTATTTTGTAACCAACTGGTATTTTACATGTAATTAAGATTTTTTGGACAGTTCATTTTAAGTCAGCTTCCTAGACACAGTTCATTTTCTCATACTGATTAATCCATCCAGATTTTAAATTACAAACAAGTCGAAGTGGCTTTCAATAGGGATGCAACAATAAAATTGTGATATTTTATCGTCAAAAGTCTCACAATAATATCATGGGCCATCACAATATATATCGAATTACAAGTCTTTTTGTTTAAATGAATAGTTATGGTGATTGCAATGTCTGTCTTTGTGATTTTAACGTCTTTCTTATTCTGCAAAGCTCTTTGAATGACAAATTATACAAATAAACCTTGTGTTGCTGTGGTGCAACAGTGAGAACTACATAGACCGTGATCCTTTAGTATTGTTAATGCAAAATACATGAAGAAATAACTGTGATTAAGCACTTTAAAATCTTAATTCTTCATGTTATAAAAGTACCAACGGCTTTTTTCAAGGATATTCCAAGGATTTTAATAGGAAAAAAAGGCATATTTACAATTTTGTTTGTCAAAATATTGCAATAAATATCGCAATGTGAGATGTATATCGTGAAAATCGTTACATCCCTAGCTTTCAGTTCTGATTACCTGAACATAAACAATAAAAAAATAAACTTTGTGATTTAACATGTGCTTTAAATGTGTTAAAAATCAACAGAGGATTGACTGTAAACCTCTTCATTAAAAAAGACCTACGCTGATCATTGACAATTAGAATTAGACTGTATCCCCATTCAAATTTTAATTGCACTTCTCTATTTCTAAAAACTCAGGACCTCTGATCAAACTCAATTCAAAGTTCAAAATTTAGAACAAAACTGTTTTACCAAAGGGTACTAAAACATGTTGTGCAATAAATAAATATTACTTACATAGTCGAATTTCTCTGCTGTGCCTGCTCCCTGCTAAGAAACAAAGAAACAAAAACTCGCGGTTAGACTTTCAAAAACAACATGCAAAAAGTACAAGAGACTCACAAATGAAAATGCTATCGCTGCCAAATTAAATCTACAGAAAAAGAAAATGTGAATTGTATAGATTTTGATAATCAAGTAACTTTTGAGGACACACATAGATGAATAAATAATTGGCTTTCAAAAAGGTTACAAAGAGGAAGGCTTAGGGAGTTAGGCAATATTATAGCGTTTCAACAACTTGTGTCATGAACTTTGCGTAATGGAACATAGAAAGCTGTGTACACGTTTGGTATAAAGGGTAACCAAAATACTGGCTTGTGTTGTCTATATATACAGTCTGTGTATTTGTATGAAATGAGATCTGTGGCCTTTAGGCGCAGAATATCAATGTTTTAATCTGATTTACATTAACAATACTTAAAGGTCTAATTTGGTAACATGAAAGTCTAATCCAATTGATCATTATTACTGGTATTATATTATATTATTAGATTAGGTGCACTACATGGAGGATCTGTCACCAGCTTGTCTCCATATTGTTTGTCAGGCATGTTCCACAATATTGCATTAAACTTATTTTACTTTTTAAATTATTATTCATTTTTATTCTTGACCTAGCAACACATTTTCCCATTCTGGCATCAATAAAGGTAATTGTATTTTGTAGGGGTGTAACAATAACTGAAATATGGTGATATTGTAGCATCAAAAGTCTCATAACAATATCGATACAATCAAATAATTAATTGCTGTGGTGAAATAGCT
>KN492166.1:0-11018 GCA_000787155.1 Scartelaos histophorus
TAATAATAATAATAATAATACATTGTACTCAAGAGCATTAAAATGTTTTCGAAATTAGAAATAAAATGTAGCCTTTTTATTTTTTTCTTATTTTGTTTATTCGAAATACAAGGCAGAGCTGCGTTAAAAGAGGAAAAATATAAATATCATTTTGTGGTCGCTCCGTTTAGCTGGTGGTTCAGCCCTAGTCCTGCTTGGTCCCAGCTCGGCACACGCCGAGAGTCAATAGAAGTTAACAAGTCCTCTAAATTTTGGTGCTCCTTTTGTCCAACTAAAGACACAAAGGAGGTAAAAAAGAAAAGGCTTTGAAGTATATGAACCCCCAAGAATAGCCGGCCAAGTAGATTTAAAGTAGTCACTGATTTCCAAAAGCTTGCTGAATAGGAAGAATGGAAAAGGGTGAGGATTTATGGAGAAATTATACAGTGGATTTGTCAGTTCAAATATCGGAACTGTCTGCGGAACAAAGCCACATGCTGAGGATTAATGGTTGCTCTGGACCTTTGATTCTGCACCCTCTTTTCTCTGCCCTTGACAAATTGGATTTTGGGGATGGGAAGGTCGCGGGGACCTTTGTGTCTCTTGACCGTTTTGGAGCAATTCATTATGCGACAGAGTGAGGGAAAGTCTCCATGTGACCACAAGACTGGGCCCGTTTGGAGCCCCGCGCACAGCTGCTGGGAGACCCAACTCTCTCACACTCACGCGCACTTCCACGCGCAGAAGCTGCAGCTTCTCGTCTGTGGATCACCTACAGCATCACAGGAAGGAGAGGGGGGGTCTGCTGGAGTGGTGGAGGGGGGGTACCTTTGACTTGCATCGTCACTAGAAAAGCCGAAGAGGTGCACGCAACGCGTCACTCTGAGGGCGGACATCAGCCAGTCCTTTTCCTCCTCTTCATCTCCATCCTTCTCCCCGCAGTCTCCCTCACGGTCGTCAATAGGCTTCATGGTTCTGATCTCACCCCACGCCATGCAAGCAAGCAGGGCGTCCTCCACGCTCAGTGTGTTCGCGGACTGCACTTTCCCAGCAGGGCTACGGATAGGTCCGGTACCGGGAGTCTTCAAACTTGGAAAGTACACGTCAGACCGCAAGGAAGTGGGACCCAAGAAGAAGGTTAGTGCCTGAATGTCTTTATGCTATAAACCTAGCATAATAATAGTCTAATGTCAATTGTTGTATTACATTTACTATTATTTTAACAATTTCATTGGCAGATTTTTTCCCTTAAATGTTATTTTACATAAACTAAATATCGCTAGGCCTAATGCTTGACAGATCTTTAATGTTTGGCAATGAAACAAAAATGTGGAGGCTTAGGACTACATATTTCTAATGATCTGTTTTGATTTCCAAACCTCTGTCAAACTCAATCATGGTTGGTCCAGTTAATTTCTTTGGCCTGTCGTGTTAGGGATAATTGAGCTCCATTAGCGACACTCTTGTCAGTCTGCGCCTCTGTTGCCTTTACTTCACCGGCCTAATGGGACTCAGTTATCCTCATGTTAATGTAATCCGTTAAACCTTAATAGAATCTGGCCAGGGAAAGATGCTTGGCCATGGGAAAAGTCCGCGCACATAGCCCCAGCCTGTTTTATGGAAATATTACTTTGAAAATAATATAACAATATTGATTTTTTATTTATTTTATTCATTTATTTTTACATTTTAACCTGGAGTGTGTTTTTATTATTTTTAAATAACAAACGAGGCCTGTAGCCATCTGGCATAGATTCATGAAGCAATAACAGCTAATTAGACTACAGTGGAGTACAATAAAGTGAAAGTTTTATTAATCAACTTTAACTCACCTAATGTGTAAATAAATAGCAGTAAACGCCCTTTTAAGTGCGCCCAAGGCCGCGCCCTGTTATTGTTGGAGCTGTCACCGCGCGTGATTGATGCGTCTAAATGCGTGGCCGCGGGGCTAGAGGCGATCATCAGGTGCAATCTCCATGTCAAATGTCACGCTTCTATCTTTAATGTCCTTGAACAGTTTAGAAACGCTTTGACACTCCTCAAATTCGTTTCCCATATCAAGTCAATTAGGCCCGTCTCCGGAGGACATTATCAGCAGAGCGGATAAAGACGTTTTACACCTCCAGATTTCGAGGACAGACGCGAGGGCCCGGGAATAATGCCCGCACATTTCGTTAAAATACTGTTGCTAAATACATAAAACCTGACTCTCAGTGGGCTTATTATGGACATTCCATCCACTATCTCACTTTAATCAATCATCTGTACCTTCAATAAATGTATCTACAAATAAAATGAAATGTTTCCAGTGTGTATGTGTAACAATGACAAAAGTTTGTGCCTTTATAGATACGATTGGTTCGTGGGGAATTCGTTGATGAGTTGGGCTGTCCCGTGCCAGACTGGATTGGATTCATTCGCGCTGCCAGGAACAGCCAAGAACAAAACTTAGAAGCAGTGTCCGAGCTCCCTGGAGGCCAGGTGAATATTTGTCCTCCACAAAATACACATTTGAGCCTCATAAGTGATAATATATTCATTCATTTATTAATTAAGATTCATGCATACGCTTTTTCAATCACGAAGTCACATTTTCTGTTCCTGATCATTTGTTGGCTGAATTGATATAGGCCTAATCTAACAGTACGGAAACCTTTTCATCTGACAGATTTTCTATCGGGTGCTGAGAGACATCCCCGCAGGAGAGGAGCTCAGTGTGTGGTACTCCAACACCCTGGCACAGTGGTACGACATCCCCACCACAGCTACGCCTACGCACGACGAAAAAGGTATGAGAAAAATGCACAACCATGTACTTAATATTAACTGGAGAAAAACGCAGCAGCATCGACATGTTGGAGGTTCTGTTAAACAGGCCTATAGCGCTTCACTCCAGTTACACGTTGTCTGGATGAAAATCAATTTAATGCCACAGGCAAAAACTTTCATTTTGCTGTCGTCTACTATATATAAAACATGTTCAAACCAGCAGAACAATTCAAAAGAAACTCTTACTACAGTTCTTAATACAGGCATCAAATACGGTTTGTAATACGGTTTGTTTCAATATATAAGGCAATTTGAGCTAAAACACACTAGTTTAGTTGCTTTTTCAGTAATTTATTATTTATTTCCTATTTTTGTAATGAACTTTTGGTGTAGGACCCGTTTTATCTGAAACGGCCCTCCATATTTTCTGGGGGCCTAAATGTAGAATTAAACATAACATTTGAGATTAAGAAAGATTCCTAACGAAGTGTTATCTTGTGAGTTCTGCGTCTTATTCCACTTATTTTTAATCCAATTGTTTGGCGCTTGAGTTGAGAGGGATTAATCTTGGTAAAACACCAGATCACCAGACACTAATCCGATAACAAACAGGATTAAACATTTACATTATTTTCTTTGTGAACAAATTGGCTACAAAACAAACTAAAATTCAACTAACTGAATACGTAGGGACTAACTTCAAAAAGGAAACTGGGGAATCAGGATGTACAATTAGGCCTATTGCTATTGAAAGACGGAGACTCTGTAGAGGATTCATCTTTTGCAGAAGGAGGTGTCCAAGTGCCACATGGGCTCTTAATATTCATTCACGTATCCAAAGGCAAATAAAATAAAAAACAAGGGCTTCACGGTAAATTAGGTGGGTGCGTTAAGGTATTGTGGCCTAATGAATGCAAACTTTTATGTGGGGTGTATATTGCCCTGATTCTCCGACCCCGACACATCATGAGCGCTCTTGGACATACGCTCGCTTCCATTATGAAGCGTCAACAGATGGGCCGCCGCCATTGTTTCTGAAGACTTGCGATTTCAAGCCACAGCTGCTGTCACTTCCACGGGGAAGAGTATCTCCACAGACAGAGCAGGGCAAACAGAACCGTGGTGAACATCTCGAAGCGCCAGATTGGTCTGGGCGTTTGCTCTTTTGATGCGCAATCATGACAATGCCCCCGTGTAAGGATTACCAAATCATTACGGCTATATTAAGTCGTGAATGATCCGCTGGGGGTCATTACGCAGACCCCCGTTGCCTCAAACCAGTTGGCAGGAGATCCTTAAATCCACGTGTTCAAATATAAGTCTCTTTATAAAACTTCATACCGTTTATTGACTCTTTCGTTTGACTGAATTCAGTTAACCTTTTCAATTGTAGCCGACCTTTTATCTGTTTTCTTTCTTTTAAAAAAAGTAATAAAAAATAAATAAAATAATAATAAAGATAAAATAATCATAATAATAATATTTTTTGTATAGTTTTGTCATCCTGCTAAGAAATAATAATGGGTATATGACACGTGAATAGGGGGATTTTTACGCACAGTTATTGTGTTCAGTGCACAGATTTTTAAGTATTTTTATTATAGTTATTATTTCTTTTGTGCAGGTGAGGAGCGGTACATCTGCTGGTACTGCTGGAGGATCTTCAAATACCCCAACACACTCAAGGCCCACGTCCACTTTCACTGCGCTCTCAGCAACGGGAGGGGCTTCAGCAGCGAGCAACAGCAACAGGCCAGAGGCTCAGAGACATTCAGCAGGTCCCCTAAATCAGGAGACATCCCCAACACAGCCACATCCCCCCGCAATACCGGCTCCACCTCGGTGTCAGACTCCAGCAGACGCGCACTTGCCCCTTCGCCTTTGCTTGTCGCAAAAGCAAAGAAAAGCCACGCTGAAGACCAGGACAGAGCTCTGGACATGAGTGTGGCCTCGTCTAGAAGTCAGCCGGGGCATCTGCTCGGTTTGGGGGCATCAGTGTTGACCAACATGGGGTTCCATCCGGGTGTGCGCTCAGCGTTTAAACCCACCGGCATCTCCAAAGTCACTGACTCCACGCGAGAGGACGTAAATGGCAAAATGAGCAGCCTCGGATTCGGTAAACTCATCGGAAACACAAAGCCAATCCGTAATGCAGGAGAGAGTCTTAATGGAGGCAGCGGAAGTCATCCTCCTAAATGCCCACCGTCACTTATGGACCCCAATGCTGCAATGGTCTCAAATCCACTTAGAGGTTTCCCCTTGCTGCCACATGTGGAGGAGACGTCAGCCTTTAAGCACGTTGAGAGCCGTATACACTCAGGTCTGTCCCCCTCAAGATACCCACAAATGCCCCCCGGACTGCACTTTGAAAGATTTTCTTTCTCGCAGTTTGATGGCGTTAAATCCTACCCGGGCGCAGACTGCAACATCCCTCTCATGCCATTTACAGTATACAACGGGGAGCTTCTGTACAGCTCCCCCTATTATCCGCTCAAGTTCCACTTCAGTAACCTGCTCAAGTATCCAGAGAACATGTCGTACTTCGGCGCGCCCGCTCTGAGCCAAGACTTAGGCTCCATCACCAACATAGACCGGGAGATCGCGATGCACACGCAGCAGCTGTCTGAAATAGCAGCGGACAAGAACAGATCGAGGCTGGACGCCCTGCCTACAGCCAACACGAGCAGCGCAGCACCCGGTAAACCCAAAAAGGGCCATTTATGTTTGTACTGCGGCAAACTATACTCTAGAAAATATGGCCTAAAAATCCACATGAGAACTCACACGGGCTACAAGCCGCTCAAGTGCAAAGTGTGTTTCAGGCCGTTTGGAGACCCCAGTAACCTGAACAAACACATCCGCCTCCACGCAGAGGGCAACACTCCGTACAGGTGCGACTTCTGTGGCAAAGTACTCGTGAGGAGACGTGATCTGGAGAGGCACGTCAAGTCCAGACACCCGGGTCAGAGCGTGAAGAAGCTGGACGACAAACCTGGAGGCCTGTTTGAAGACGCCGAGCAAAAGAGCGACAATGAGAGTGACGTGGACGTGTGTTTTACTGACGACCAGAGCGACCAAGAGATGAGCAAAGACTGAGAGCATATAAAGACTAATACGTGTCACTGTCAATATACACCCAATAAATATGTATTATACTGTTATTAAGTTTGTGAGAGGTTTTACGCACAGGCCTCAATTGACTTGTACCGGCTCAGTGTTAAAATGAAAATACATAGGCGACATTTTGGGACTTCCAGACGGTAGAAAGTTTAATTTCTATCTGCCCAGCTACAGAATTTTGGCCACTGCAGTAACACTAGATTTGAGGGCATTTTCACTGAAGTCTGTCCGCAGTATTATTATGGATAAAACAATCAAAGTCTAGTTTTGACTTCTTTTACTGTGTTTGAAGAACTTTATAGAGGTTGATATAAGTGAATGCGGATCACGAAAGCGCACTACATTCTCACACATTGCGCACTACACGCTTTAATCGATATTTTACGCATAAATCTGAAAAGAGATGCCGCCAGTCTCATCTAAAACTGCCATTTGCACTTTAAAGAAACGGCAAGGGCATTTTATTTTCCACCCTCCATGTGATACTTTTTGTTTCGTTTTCCTATGCCTCTGATTTACTCTGAACTTTAAAACTTGCACTTTCGAGGCGCGAGCTGTTCTGAAAGCGACAGCCATAAACTCTATTATTTTTAAGAGGGAATTATTCCTAGAGAAATTATGTAAAACGTAAAATATGCTATTTCTCTTATTTGAATGGAGAAGTGTTTCTTTGTTTATATGTCACATTGCTACGGAGGCAATATTTTATTCATGTCTATTATTGCGTCATTGTTTTTATTTGTTTTTGAGTTTGGTTTTTATTTTTCAAATAAATTATTACAAAAAATAAAGGACCCTTTTGTCTTATATAAATTAATACATGACATGTGAGTAGTACATATGGCTATGCATGTTACCTAGTTTAAATAATAAACCAAGAATAATCAAGCAAATCATTATTAGTATTCTACAAAAAAAGGGGAAAAAAAAGGAAAAAAGTGCAAATACAAGTAAAAAGAAAAATGTATAAATGCACAAATATATGTCAAGCAAAGAAAAGAGAAATAACGTACATTATTATAGATTTATTGCTCATTTTATCAATAACTGAAATATGATACTCTTGATTGGAAATATGTTACTTTCCCCAAATAATTAAATGAAAGGAAAAATCTTTCTTTGCCCTTTCTTTGTGTGGTGCAGCGATGATGGTTGCAGCGGATCACAAAACCTGTCACTTGTGATATGGTTGTGGAGTGTGTACAGAGAAAAGAGAGAGCAGAGAAGTCTCCGGGCTTCAGTCACTGTCACAGGGAGCAAACTAAAGCATCACACTGCAGCATGAGTTATATTTGAGTTATCTCTGGCCCTGTGGTGTAATGTCCCCATGAAATAAAGCAAAATGCAAAGATGAAAACACTGTAAAATTACGCTCATAGTCTATTTTATTTTTCTCGAAAATTACGCTCATCTGTATTTTTTTGGTTTTGTTTCACTCACATAAGATTATACCATAAGACCAGAACAGTCACTATAATACATATATGCATCCAAAAGTTAAATAGTCACAGTTTGAACAAATCTTTGTATTAACTAAAGATAAAGTATAAGTGAATTTCTTTTCTGACCAATAATTCTCTGATGAATTTCTTGTTTTACTCAACACTCTGTGGATGTGAGCTTCATTCTGGACCAAATCCAGCTGCTATTGTTTTTTAATTCACTCCCCCTTCTCTCCCCTCCCACCAGCATTTAAAATCAATTAGTGCTGTTCATTAGTAAAGACACTGGAAAAAGGCTTTGATTGAGAGAGTTTGACTCCCGGGCGGCATAGAACCCGATCCAAAAGAAGACTTCACATGCAGCTGATGCACTTCACTGTTTGTTTGTTTGTTTGCTGGGCCGAGCTCCAGCCTTCTCCAAAATCTGGTGCGGATATCCTTGATCGTACAATACCAGTTTGGAGCAGCTTGCCTTGCCTTGTCTCACCAAACAGATAAAATAGCAAGTGGAAGTTCAAGTCAAGGTTTCACAAGACAAACCTGTGTGCTTATGTGTGTGGGCCAGTGTCACTTATTCTGTGGGGACGTAAGATATTTTTGGGGATGTGCTTTCCTTTTGGGGACAAAAGGAAGTTGCAATAGTGCTCCTTTAACTTTAAAGATAAAACATGGGTCAAAGTTAAAGGCACACTATGCATCTTTTCTGGTGGATGGTCTGCCACCTACTTGCCTCCATGGAGACCTTATTGCTTTACCTGCAATGAAAACTGCAATAATTTCTTTTGTGAAGAGCTGAATTGTAATGTGGCTGTGCTGTAACCTGCTTGTCTCCCTTGTGATAAAAAGGTTTAATCTATAAACATTTTAGACAAAGCATTAACATTTCCATGAAAACAAGGACTCTAAACTAGAAATGTTACACAATCCACCCTTAAGGTTAAGGCTAAGTTAAGGCTGGGACATATTTAAGTTCTGTGTTCAGGAAATGAATTAATATTATGCTTCTTATATGTGCAAATATCCAGTTCATTATAATCGATGTGAACTAAATCTGATCTAGACAGACTGAGAGTTCATATGCATGTTTAGATCAAGGTTAAGCACTGAACAATTGATCTTCTTAAACCATCTCTCTACCCCCACACCACACCAGGCCACTCTGTCATATACGGTGTGGACTTAATTGAATCCCTCAATAAAAAAAGTGTGTCTGACAGGCTTGCATCTCTCTCATGACATTGAATTCCTTACGCTCCGTTCATAGCTGCACTCTTTGTCCTTTGTAGCATGATAAAAGTTTGGTCGTTATACGTCCCTCAAATGTCCATGTTGCATCAAACACTCAAACTCTATTCAACCAGGCATGTACAGGTACAATGGTGACAATTTGTGTGATTTGAAATGGAAATAGTTGTGTTTTTCAGCACAGCCACTGCAGAATAGCATTCTTTTGGCCTAGGAGGCTACACAACATATTTGAACTTTTTTTTGGCTCAGTGTTTTGTCTAACGTCTGTCTAGACCCAAAGATATACCTTGAACCAGAACTGCTGTTCTTATTATACAGAAAAAATACATCTGGCATATTTCAATATATGGACAACAATATTTATCCATTTTGATGGCCTCACAGAAAAATATTATCTAGAAATTACTTCATCTTAATCTTAAAATTCAACCAATTGCCGAACCATAAACTGATGCACAACAAAATGAACAGTGATGACTGTATTGCCAGTTCTGTCTTTTACTTTACTTTATTTTAATTTGTATTTAAGTATTTTTTAAAATAATACACAAATAAGGAGAAAACTACTCAACATGCAGTAAACTGAAACCTGAAAAATATGAGATATTTTTAATTGCATCCAAAATAGCTCGGTTGAATCAGCGTTATTCAAGGTAGAAAAGGTTTCAAAGGTAGTTTTTAAGTACTAGTCTGAGACACAAAAATTTAAGTTTAAATTTAAAAATAGGGCAATTAAAGATTGTCGTGTCACAGACCAGCACCATCAAATAGGGAAATCAGAAGGAATCGAAGCATACTGATGATTTTAAAACATCATTCCCCTTTGAAACTTTTTCTACCTGGTTGATAAAATAGCTGTTTCTCTGGATGTAGGCCGGGGTTATAGCTCAGAGTATATCCAGTGTGATGTTTTGTTTCTACTCTTTGCTGTGGGCCTCCTCTTCCAGAGCAGGTAAACCAGGCAGATTCAACATACACAGCTGGTCATGCTGCACCTCCCAGTCATGGACAAATAGTGTCTCCTGCACACAGAGTGACCTGGGACAGTCCAAACGCATACACTCAGGTGGATGTGATGTGACGGGGCTCTTGCAGGTGAACCAGGCAGAGTAAACAAAGTCAGCTGGTCACATGGAGCCCAAAGAAGCACTGACAAGATGACATCATGGCAGGATGCACTGTCCACAGAAATATGGCTCATGCACGACATATTCTCCAAGAAAACATTAAAGCAAAACATTTGAATTAAATAAATGCAGGTGTTTTAATCGCCACGTGAAATAAACAAAAAGTGTGTTTATAAATCAATCATAAACACTTTATTGTTCCCACAGGTAAATGAGTCATTTGACCCATTTTAATGCTGCTGGGAAAACTTGTCAGGTGCAGTGGGCATCACACTGTGCCCAAGGTCCCGTCTCCACATCTTGATCATTCAGAACTATGTTGGTTGGAGGATTTTACCAGGTGTGCAAGTTTTGGGTTGATGGGGAAATTAGAGTACTTATGTACCCAACTTACCAAGACCTGGGGTGAACCTTATCTATCTTCATGTAGAATGTCCATGGATTGTAGCTGGCATGACTGCCAGCAGAAGTGAAGTGCACTCAAGGACTATCTTGTCCATGACAAATGACCTGGCCTTGATGTGGTGTAACTGGTGAGAGTAAAGTCACTCCTACTGAGTGATTTTTAGCGTGTGTGTTCCCTTTTGTCAAAATGGTTATCATGCTTGGTTTCCAGGTCATTTCTCCTGACCAAAATTCTGATTGTTATTTCAGATCTGTAGCTGACAAAAAGTTGCTGATGTGGTAAAACTATGACTTCTTGCTCCATCTGACCAGGCAAACAGCAGCAGGTAGCAGGTTGTGAGCGTGACACACCAGTTGTGTCCCTCTGGCTCCACTCCACACCTCTGTATCACAAACACATGCAAAACAGCCACTGTCACTACTGCCTCGGACATTCAGCTGCAAATGAGTCTGCAGTGGACCTCAGGCCTGTTTGATGTGCTCAATAATGAGGATGAATTTTCATTTGTGCAGGTTTATCAAAGCCATAATGCCATTGTCTGCTCTTCAACTAAAGCAGACCAATATGTACTGGTAAAACTATTTAATTTGATAATAACACTGTACTATAAAAAGGTTATGTTATATGTTACAATTTTTTACAATATCTTTTAATTCTGCAAGAAAGAAAATATAAAGTTTTCAAATTGATCCAGCCTGTCGTCTGGAGAAGGCCAAGATTTAATTTTTTTGTGATTTGGTTTGATATTGATCAATCATAATAAAATGTGAAAAGCAGGATGGGAAAGAAGTCAGGTTATGTTAGCTTGAAAGCTACAAACAAATTCTGTTAACACAGTTTTTATTCAGTGGGACTGAATTGTTATCAGTAAGTAAATAAGCACATTTGAAAAGTACCTGCAGGAGTCGAGAAAAGAGTGAGAGGGGA
>KN492167.1:0-17206 GCA_000787155.1 Scartelaos histophorus
GAGCATCCATGAGCTTCATTTGACTAGTGACATCATACTCCCTTAGGCTGCTTTTTTATGAAGTAAATTGTCAACTCTATTAATGTTTTGTTGAGTAAACTTAACTGTTCAATTAACTATTTAATAACAATAATTAAGGGTGTAACAATAACCAAAATATCGTGGTATTGTATTGTCGAAAGTCTCACAATAATAGGCCAGCACAATAGATATATCACAGAAGTCTATGCTTAAATTCATTGTTGTTTTAGAGCAGACGACGTGAAGAAATAACTGTTACTAAGCACTTTAAATATTGTACTGAGAAATGTGGATATTATTACATCTCTATGTTTAGTTATTAGTTGAATTTTGCATTTCAACTTCAAAGGTTTTTCAAGCTGTTCAAAATGTCATTGATATGAATATGACAATAAACGCTGTACCAAATGATACTGAGCATTTTATAATGTTAGTCTTGTTATTATGTATATGACAATAAACGTAATGTTAGTCTTGTTATTATGTATAATAGCGTGATATCGTGAGCTTTCCCATAATATCACAATAAATATCATGGTGTGATGATCCTATTGTGAGACTTGGATATCGTTACACCCCTAATGATAATAATTAATATTGTTCACAAACATTGTCTTTGTAACAAACAGAAATACTGATTTAATCCTTTGGTTTAAGTAGGTAAAATTACAAAAAAAACCCCAAAAAACTGTAGTATTGTATAGGGCTGCACGATATTGAAAATGAATGCGATATGCGATACGGGTGTCAAGCATTGCGATAACGATATTATTGCGATATTTTCTTTTAACCTAAAAAAAAAATGCTTCGTACATTCACATGTTTGCCTCTATGACGTTTTTCATAAGGAGTGCCGCACGCAAAACTTTCATTTAAGCTCGTCTGTGCTTTTCGTTTTTGCGACTGTACCTGCGTAACATTGGTTGCTGAAGTTTTTGACTGAATAAAATCACTGTATAGCTCCCTGTGGTTGCGTTCGAGGTGGCTGTGTAAGTTCGTCGTGTTTCCTCTCGACGTTGCGATAACTTTCCGGCACGACTTGCACAGCACTTGCGTCTGTGACACGTCGTCCCGTCTGAAGCCAAAGTCCCAAATTCCGGAGCTGCTGTGCTTTTTAGGCACAAGTTGTTGGCTGTTGTCGTCTTCACTGACTTCTTCATTACCCGCCATGGTGACTGTAGTGTTTTCCCGTCATGCACTGCGAGTCCACGCGCTCGCTCTAGCTAGCAAAACATTACGTTTAAGGGCGCGTCGGAATTGTGAACTCCAGAACGCAATAAACTCACGATTTACACATAAAACAATTAAAAAATATCGCGCATCTTTGCGATGTGGATATCGCACGTGCCATTATCGCGATGACGATATTTTTTCGATATATCGTGCAGTCCTAGTATTGTAGTTGCTCCTTGTTTTGTTCTTTATTGTTCCTTTAGTTTACGTTATACTCTCATACCACACTGGCCCAATGGAAACTTGGAGGTTGCAAAAGGCTTTTCTGTTCCCTTTGTCTAAAGTTGGGTATGACTTACTTTGAGATTCAGAGTGAAAAGTTTATTTGATGAAAGAATAACAAGTAGAAGTGCTAAGATAAACTAATAACAGTAGTTTCCCTCAAAGTGAAGATATGATGGTAGAGTTAGAGTCTGTGGTTTAAAGTGTTAATCTCTGTTTTTATAAATAAGATACATGTATGCCTCCAAAGACATTACACTTAAACAAAACACTTGGAATAAAAAGTCACTCTTGTCAAAGATTTGTATTCAGTCTGGGTGTTATCCTTGATTTTGACCTCAGCTCTGTCTTTCTTTACCAGCCTTTGGTTCACACATTAAAGTACGCCTCACTTCCCTCTGCTCCCACACACACTTTCTGTATCAATGAGTTTAGTCGCACAATACCTTATTCCACAATGAAAATAAAGGCCCATACAGGAGCTCCAGTGTGTCAGCACAAGGTCTGCAGAGGTATTATCATCTTTTATGAAATATGCAGATTATAGGAAGACTGTGGATCACTGCGGTAAACAAAATATAATGGTCACTGTCTAATGATAGCCGTCCAAAAATATGCCAGTCGATTAAAAAAGAGATATAATAAGATCATAAGTTTTATTCTTTTGATGTTTTTGATGAAGTTGTGTTGATCTATACAGTTGATGTCAATTGTGGTAAATCTCAGTTGTGTGTGAGTGTGTGTTTTTCTGTAACAAAAATTGCCACTTTTATTAGATGTAAATTCACATTGTTTATGAGTTTTCTCAATGGCAGTGATAATTGAGTCTTTGAATGGCTGCATATGAGCCTAATAACACCCTTTGCCGGAGCCAGGCTGCAGTGGGAGGTGTCCTGCAGGCTTCTTCATGTGCAGGGTCTGCTGCTGCATCTTCTGCACTCTAATTGGCTGTACCTGAGGCAGGAGGGCAAGGTGTGATTGCGATAAGAGAAAGCGCTGTGCTCGGCTGGTTTTAGTGCCCTTATCCTATAATCTGTGGATTGATTATGGTTTTTCTGCCAGCCGTGCAAATTGTTGGGGCCCATCAGCGGCACTAGAAGCACCTCCAGTCTTCTTCAGGCTGCAGTGTAATCTCTGTGTAGCACTGAGCTGCAGCACTCCACTGGCTCTGAGAGAGAAGTGCACCTCTCTGCTCAAGTGTGGAGGATTTCATGCGCCCAGATAATGGGTGAGCCAACATGTGGTGTATGGCTGTGTCTACAACAAGACTGCTCGCAGTCTACGTAGGTAGGCCTCTTTCTAAAATAAGAGGCTGTGATTTAATTGAATATACAATACATTTCTGAAGGTTATGTTTAGGTTAAGGTTAGCCTTTATCATCCCCATAGATAAATGTATTCTCTGCATTTGACCCATCTTTCAATGTGGTAATATTAGCAGTAAAGTTGAGTTTTTAGGTTAAAATATATAGAATATAAAATAATAAAGCTCCTGAATATTCCACCAAACAGACATCACTCAGGGATCTAACATTAGAAATATCATGTGTGGTGACCTCATGGCTAAAAAAAGGTGGACACTGAAACCTCATGCAGTTTGAAGCCCAAACTCTCAGTGTTGGTTCTGCATGTTTGCGTTACATTGGCAGGACAGTCAGTTTTACCTGTTCCCTTTTGGTGTGAGCGCAGCAAGGCTAAAAGAGCAGCTAATGGGCCGCGAAATGTCCCCTGTGCTACAGTAACAACACAGGCTAATGGAGCACAGCCCTAGTGATACAACACAGAGACAGAGAACCCTGACAACAGCTGACCCCTATTTAGGAACAAACACCAACCCTCACATCATCTTTTACTGCTAGAGTTATGAAAGGCAGCATCAATTGTAATTTGTTTGTTAATCTTACATATACTATAATAACAGCTATGATATGATATGATATAATGTTATATGATATTATATTATATTAAAATAGTACATGTAGAATAGTGGGCTACTCACATTGTTGTTTAATAGTATTTATCTATTTTTAGTGCTGTCAATAATATTGATTATATTATAATTTTTTGCAAGTTAACGTAAAACAATTTTAACAGTATTAATTTTTTATTGCGAGGTTAACGCTATTTGTGACCTAGTGAACTAGTTTTTTCATAAGCTGTGGCCACTGTTAGTAACGTCAGAAAAACCACAGGCTTTGGCTGTAAACCAAAAGCAAAACCATTTGGATGGTTGGAGGAGGTGTAACTAACCGTCCCGGTCGTGTACACGCACATGCACGACTTCACTATAAAAGCCCTGCCACGTGGCTGATGTTACTCATGAAAGCAAAACATTAAATAAAGTCCACTCCAAAACATATAGTGATCCACACTTACCTTCAATAAGGACTGTGGACAGTGAAAATGTTGCAGCTTCTCTGATCTGGCTGTCTTCACTCCTCCGTGCTGTGATTATATCCATAAACTCACTCAGTGGAAGCAGGACTTATATCAGTCTCACTAGTTAATAGATGTTTCTGCTACTGAATGTAATGAGAATGAGAACTACCTCGGCATGTTATAAATACACATGAAATGCAGCACATGAAATACAGGATGTTATTTCACCCCACAGGAGGAAATTCAGTCTTTGTCTATGATGACAACAGAAGAGAGGATTTTTGTTGACACTGTTGCAGAGCTCTTCATGAGATGAAACATTAGTGCCCATCTGTACATACCATATATAACTTAAAACAACAATATCACTTAACCTCTCAGTGGTCTGATATATACCTCATAACTTCCAGAGCTGAATAGTTTTTTTCTTTTGCATTACGGATACACGCTGTGAACAATTCTAAATAATTCATATCAATAAATGACAATGGTGGTGAGATAAAGAATGAGGGGGTTTCCATCTAACGGCAACCATTTTTTATTCGCAGCTGTAAGGCCAGCCAGAAAAAAACAAAACTTTTTCTTCCTTTCTGCAGAGACATGTCTCCGAAGATATTAGAAAAAAAAAAACACCTGGGCATATCCATAAAATGAACATTTCTAGCAATAGTGCAATGAGCCAATTTAGAGCTTCCAGAAGTTAATTAGTTGTTTGAGTATTTAATGCTGTATTGCTTTGCAATTATCTAACAAAGGCAAAACAGGAGCACTTGTTTGCCTGCCTCCTGTAGCTTTCGTCAGAACCAACATGTGATGGTGTTGTGACATGTTTTGTTGGCTGTTTACGTGGTTTTACATGTTCTTATACGTGAGACAAGAAACATCACAACAGCGTCACATGGAGCTTCTGAAGAAGGCTGGAAGAAGTAGCTGCACCAGGCAAAGCGAATGAACAAATGCCCTTGTCTGACTTGTACTTAGTTTACAGTAATTGAAGAATATAGAATTATCTGTATGTTTTAGTATATAATTGTATGGGGTGGGTAATTATGCCAGTTTTCTCTCTTTTTACCCATGGATGTTGTGGCTAACAGAAACATAAGAACCATGACCCTTGGCACTGATGATGTAGTAATAATAATCATAGTGAAACATCCTCGGTTATATGCATGTGTGAAAGTGGAAGCCAAATTCCTTCAGACTGACTTTTAAAAGCAGCAATTACCAGCAGCTTGATTTAATGAAAGACAAAATTACCAGGAATAACACTATCTCCATGCGTTCATTAAGAAGATGAGCGTTATATTTTACAAAAGGACAAACAACATGGGAGAAATCAAGATATACAAAAATAACTTGGAATTTGGATCAGTGTGTGTATGTTTTTCCTTGCCTGTAAAAACGTGCTGAAGCATGGGGGCCCTTCTGGCTCTCTCCCCCCGCAGTACCAATTAAAGCTGTTTTTCCGCCACCGATCTCGTACTGATGAAAACAGCCACTAAGAGCTCTTGAAGTGTAGTCGCCCAGGACCTGTACGGCAGATGGTTTGTGCGCGGATATGTGCCGAGACAGATCGCTGCAAGAAACAAACAAACAGAAAAGGAAATTTGAGAAAGTCTCCCACCACCATCTTAGCTTTTTGCTTCACCGTTTCCCTTAAAATGGCTGTCAAACTTGCAGTAGAATGCAGAAAGATCTTATGTATCTCTTGAGGATTCCAAACTATGGAGACAGCTCAAATATTTTACACATAGAAAAAAGTGCTGTGATCTTAGCAGTTCTCCCAAATGAATAGAAACGCATAGCTTTCTTTTGTCTACAAAGGCCCGAGCGCCAAAGAGTCAAGCCACAACGGAGGAAGGAATAATGGCCGAGAATGTATGCCGAACCCCAGTGGATTACATTTCTGAATCAATGTATTTTAAGAGAAAACACTTTATGATGTAGATGAAAGTAGTCAGAAAGCTGGTTGAAGCCAATGGATCCAACAAATGAGTAGGAGCAGAGCGTATCAACAATGCAGCGGTCTCCACAGGTCACTCGAATCCTCCCACCAGACATCACTTCTTTTATAGATATCTGTGAAAAAAAGTGTTTCCAATCATTTCTGCACAAACAGCTTGGACGTGCGGGATGGGCACGAGCTCTAGTGACTTTGGGCCCACATGCTACGTCCTACGATCTATGGTGCACTGAGATTTAATGGCCCTATATCCACTATCCTCAGGAATCCATTAGACACTTAACAATGCTACAGTTTCCTTGTAATTTACATTTTTCACACTTAGAATTATAACCACCATAATGAAATAGAATAACAAATTTGTTCTGTTTCCATGAGTCATTATTTGGCATAATTAGACATTAATTTGCCATGTGATTTCCATACTATACGCGCTAACAGTAAAGGCTATAATCATAGTGGAGTTCTCACTATTATTTCACACCATTTCATCTTTCATTTCTTTAATATAATTACCATTTCTGCAACTTTCTTTTTTAGATCTCATTATATAGTCAAAACATCTCATTAAAATTATCTGAAGAGCTTTTTCGTGGTCAGTTGTGAATAAATATGACCAAGTAGCCAAAGGTTCCTACCATCTCCATTCGGCGCACTGACTTGACCAATTCCTTAACACTTAATAGTTCCACAGTGACTAATGACTGCATATCCCAAGGGTTAAGTACAACATTAGGTGACATTATTAGCAGTCTGTGTGTGTGTGCTGGTCCCTCTATATATCCAGTTGTGCAAAACTTTGTTCTATGGTACCTCTGCACACATCTTTATCCTCCTCCCTCCACTGGATGCTATAATGTACATTGTGCACTTCTCCCCAGCGATGCACAGTAGCATTAAGAGCCCGTGAGACAAGGCTGGTCGACAAACAGCCGCGCAAATTACAGAGTAGAGACCATTATTAGAGACAATTTCCAAGCCGACTACCAACAGTTAAATTACAACGTCTCCTGAACTAAAAGCCAGTGTTTTTTATAAGCCCTGTTCCTTGTGTGGCAGAGCTGAAGCTTGGGAGAGTGTGGAGCTGCAAGTGCGCAATTCTTTAAGAACTTGGCTGGAATTATAATGTACTCCGGAAAAGGCATTAGCATGAGGCGCTGGTCCTCAAAGCGACAACAGTGATTGGCATCCAGGTTCACACAAAGAGCAATAAGAGCTTTTTTTTTTTTTTTATTCTAGATTTTTGCCCCCTTTCTCGTGAATTTCACCTCAGACACTCGTCTTTCTTAGAAACACAGAACACTCAGGTTTGCTTTTATGTGGAGTATACGGAGGCCTTTTCTGTGGCAGGAGCGATTTGCCTGTCAATCCAATGCAGTGTTCAGTACATGAGCAGATTACAGCTTTGCCATAAGGATCTTTCAGAATTCTGTGGTTTTGTGGGCCACATAGGTAGGTGTTGCTAAGTACTAATTCATCACATAAGATTACCCCTCAAGTAAGCTTCATACAGTCTGTAATAGCTGTGCCTGATACAGCATAAGTGCATTTTACTTTGCATATTTTATTTTGTGTTTTATCAGTTGCAATGACTTAAAATTCTATCTCACTCTACCCCCTGAACCACTGTTCTGCCTTGTGGGAGCCACATTGCATTAAGTGAAGGGATTTAGAGCTGCTGTGATTTGTATTATTGATCATTTATTTACTCAGTGCACATATCAAAAATTAAATACAACGTATGAATGTGAATTCTTACAAGAATTTCCCACTTCTATTCACAAACAAGTCTTAGCAGGAAATGATTATGGCAGCTGTGGACCACTCTGCAGCTCAGCATAGCTCTCAGAGTTACAGAAATGTCTAATTAATGAGTCTTAACTCCCTTTTGTTTTCTATGATGTTCCTGCCACTTGCATTGATGTAACTTAGGGATATAGCTCCAGGCCTACAATGTAATGCAGTGCAAAGTGTTACAATTCATATTCACAACATGAAGGAGGATGTGAACACTTGGCAAATGACTGTCTGAGGAGGAGTTGAGCAGAGGTAGTTCTGTGTGCCATGCGGCAGCCTTTTTTCACCTTTGAAGCCACTTCAAAAATAATAATAAGTAGTTGTAGTTACCTGGTGTTCCCTCAAAGTAGTTCTGTTTGTAACTGAACCTAAGCCAATGGAATATCAGGAGTCTTTGCACCGAATACTGCCAAGAGACAAGAGCAGGGCCTAATACATCACCACTGCTGCAAGTAATAGTGAAATAACAAGGTTTGTTCCAACTACAACTGTGTAACTGCATAACTAGGGTTGCAGACTGTCCCGGTTTAGGCAGGATTTCTCGTAATTTGTTTTTTGTGTTTGTTTTCGGTCCCCATAGTGATAGCAGCCGCATTAGTTCTGCTTTTCACTCTGCGCTTCTATATTCTTGATAGAATAATTGGACAATCAACCACATTTTAGGCCACTGCTCATATCAAAGCCTTGAGGGACTGATCCAGATCTCACAATTATTTCTACTATGTACAAAAACTGCTAAATATGCAATTATTTTGAGCAGGCACTCCTAGGACACCTGGCATGCTGGTGTGGAGGTCCTGCTTTATGCACAAGAACAGCATGTTATAATGCAGCTAAACAAATATTTCTTCATATGGAAATCTTTATTCTGATGGCCAATGCATCTGTGGGTAAATGTTGGATGACAAAGTTGGCAAGCCTATGCATAACACTTATCCCAGTCACCTGTCAGACTCACTTTACCGTTAGCGCTCCTTCTCTCATTGCTCTCCTCTCTGCACCTGTCACTGAAGCACTAGATGTTAGATCCTGCTCAGGTGTTAGCACAGAACATACCCAGACATATCCTTTTCTCTTCAAACGCTTTAATTACACAATCTCTCATTTTTCTGCATGCAGCTCTGTTGCTGTACTCGTGTCACGATTTAGGAGAGTTAGCATAGTTTGCTTAAATGTGTTGAAACCATGAACATGCATGAAAAGCATTCTATGAGTGTGTATTGTGCATTTTAAACACGATAATGGCTATGATTTCTACAGTATCTTTACCGAACAGTAGACAACACATAACTGGTTGCACACAGATTTCCTCTTGGAGAATCTAAAGTGTTAATTGACATCCATGCACACAACACATAAGCTACTTCCTGATAATACCAAGTTCAGTGTAAATCCAAGATGGCACATTACATATTTGAAGACATAGCGGCGCATATGGTCGTATTACCTTTTTAAGCACATTTTAATCCCTTAGAGCCATTTCAGATGTACATTATTTACACCCAGCTAAAAGACTACAGCTGCTCGGACAAGAGTGTGGAAATAAAGCCATCCGTAGTTAACACTTTTCACAATATGCATGTCGTTATCTCAATCCTTGGTCATTTACATTTTTTAACATTTTATTGTCCACGTATGGATCTCTGTCTTTTGGCTTCGACGCCTCCATCACTTCAGTTCCTACATGTATTTAATGCAATATATAGATGCATGAAGATAAGACATGACATAAAATCAAAAATAAAATCGATGTCTGACTATATTAATGATATTCAATTATATCAATTTATTTTCCTTAGAGTTAGAGTTGTTTATTTTGAACATTTTAACCCAAAAATGCACATGCACACAAAAAAATCTACTTCTATTTTTTGTGTGTTATTACAAAGTTATGTCTATGTATATGTAAACCTGTCACCATAATTACTGTATAGACTTATCATTCAGTATATTAAATCTGGAACAATATGTGTTGGGGCTCAGTATTTAATGAGTGTACCATTTCTTTGCAATAGTGGGGAGAGTTTTGCCATTTGTATGTAATAAGATTTAAGCTATAGAAAGTAGACTAAATAACTTTAGTGGCAAACTGTTGGTTCATTTTGTTATGTATATGTTGCTGCTCAGGCTTTTTAATTAAACTGTCTATTTAAAAATAGATTTACTGGGATTATACTGCAAAAAATACTATCCTTATTGTCCTTTAGCACAATATTCGCGCCTCAAAATTGCTTATCATGACAGGCCTTTGTATTTGCATTGTTCCTCATTTATCTACTTTTTTATTAGTTCACAGAAGCAGTATTTCACCTGCTCGCTCTTTTTCATGCTGCTCCTGTACAAACGGCTCTCCTCACAATACTCCATCACTCCGGCTGCAGTTTAGCTTGGCGACACCGTGCAGGAGGAAGAATGAGGCCACTTCCGATCAAACATTAATCAGCCTCTGTTTTAAAACACACAAGGCGCTCCCAACACTGCACTGGTCACGCTCTGTCTTGCCCTCAGCCTGCCCGGGCGCTGAATGTTAATGCGACGGCCATTAGTCATTTATGAGCTGCCCACAACCGGCTGTCCGAGGCCTGGCATGGCACCTGGGGCACTCGGCAGGTGGATGACCATACAGGGCACAACCGGGTCTGATTTTAGAAATGCCACCGTGCGCTCAGCAGTCTATGGAGGACCTGCTGTTCAACCTATATCGTGTCCAAGCTACCTGGATCTAATAGTAGACAGATGTAAGAGTTTAAGTCATGCAGAGTTACTATGTACTGAAAGTTTCTGACAAGGTTCTGATCATGAGGGACGTGTCTAAATGCATATAGAACCAAATGTGGATAGGAAATAAGTTGTCCTCATCCTTAAAGGTCCACTGTCTAACATTTCTAGTGGAGGGTCCTGGAAATGTAGTGCTTTGTCTAACAGTATAGACCAGGGGCGGGCAAACTTTTTGACTTGCGGGCCAGACAGGGTTTTAAACTTTGATGGAAGGGCCGGACCTGGAGTAGATGGATGGATTGTTTTGCTAATCCACCTCATAAGAGAAAAAAAATAACATGGGATATGTAGAAAATGTTCTTTAATTTAATTGAAAGTCATTACAAACCATTACAACTAATGATTTCAAGTCCCACGATATTTACTATTTATTGAAATGACTTAAAACTTAAAATACAGCTTTTTCTTTTCTTAAAAAAACCCCCAAAACTAACAGGTACTATTTTAAAGCAGTGAAAGTTCTGTTATCCTTCAGGATGTTCTCATCATCACGCTCCTCCTGACTGTCTTTATTTCAAAAACAGTAGGAGATGCAGATCTACTTGTCCTGTGCGTCCCCGGTGCCAAAAGTCGACTTTCAATTTGGTGGGCCACATTAAAAAGATCAACGGGCCGCATATGGCCCCCGGGCCTTAGTTTGCCCATCCCTGGTATAGACCCTCCACCCGAAAAGTTGCAGAGTGGACCTTTAATATTTAACCAGCAAAGGTAAATTCGGTTAAGGTCAACAAAGGTCAGCATCAGACTATGAGGGAAGAGTGCTAAACGTCATATCTTAATAAGAAGTGGCACTATAATAGGCTTTAAAAATGCATAACTTTGATTACAAATGAAGGCAACATTAAGGCAATGCACTGTCAGATTGCCACTGTGCATTGCCTTAAGAATTAGATGGATATAGACGGTAACTTTGTCATTTTAAAATTCCTTTAAAACAACATATAAATTCAGTTAACTTGTAATAGAGCAACAAATCACCCTTAGCGAGCCAGTGCGGTTATCATAGTCATTCCCATGTGACCAAATGCCACTTGTTCAATTTATATTCAGTCTGAAATGGCCCATAATGGATGATGTATTCTAGTTTGGAGTGTTGTAATTGGACATAAATCTAGGAAAATTGTCTACATGGTGAGACTAAGTACCTGGATATGTGCAGACTGGCAGCTTTGAAGTGTTCTTGGTATCACAGACACAGAGCACAGTGGGTGTCCTTCTTGTTCTGGGAAACGGCATCAATATGGTGACGCACGGGCGCTCCACCTGACTCTGGGTGAGGAAGATGTGTGAAAAGTCAATCGAAAAGAGCGGAAACAGGGCTTTGCATGTATTTGTTTAGCAGCTTTTGTGTGACATGGGCTGCGGCGCTAAAGGTGTCGCTTGGGGTGAAGTAGCAGGAGATGCCACACTCACGGTATAGTTCCCACATCACTGCACCGCTTTCTGCCTTGGAGCCAACTAAAGACTGTACTTGCATCTTTAAAGGTCCTATCTTACACTAGACTGAGTCCTGTGAGGTTTCATCCAGGTTGTAATGTTGTTATCTCACCAAAAACATACCCAGAGATGTGTTTTTTTTTCATTCACACATTTGCACATTATTAGTCCATCTACATTTCCACATTACATCTCCAAGTGCAAAATGTGCAATATTATAAGTCAACAGCTCCTTTTATTATTAATTTCCAATTCCAGTGAACTTATCTTATTGATTCTAGTGAAGGTGCAGGTGAAAAAAACAATATATATGCAGGGTCTGTGTGAATGGAACATGTGAGGAGGAAACAACATTACAACATGGATCAGAAAATAGCATAATATGTTCCCTTTAAAGCATGCTGTGAAACATTTGTCCATAGTCGAAACTGCTGAAGAGTTAATGATAGCCTTCTTGTTAGATGTGTATACTATTAAGCCTTCTTTAGATCATCTTGTATTTATTATCAATACATGTCTTTCCATGCTGTGTACCCAGTATACAGTATCTTTTCAGGATCCTGATGCATCATGCTGCAAGCAAAAAAACATGCAAGTATTCCCGAGTTTCTCATTCTTGTGGCCCCGGGGTAAATCCCAGCATGCATCAGAAACAGGAAGTGTGTAGTCTCTTTTTAAAGAGGTATCACCCACCCAGTCTCCGTTGGGAGTGGTATTCCCCTGGAGTTCAAAGACATACCCCCAACAGTTTTCTGATCCCACTGTCCTGCTGCGGCGCTTCATTTGGTTGTTCACTGCAGACATTCACTTGGAAATACGCCCCACCACCCATCCACACATGCACAACGCACACACACACACGCACACACACACATACATACGCACACATACACTTACACACACTAAGTGTCCTTGACTCAAGAGAAACGCTGTATCTCAAGCCATGCCCCATGCTGGTGCTCCCTATTAGAAATCGAAGACTGTTAGTTTCCCTCTTTCCATTGAATCATTGACAGGGGCATGTGGTCGTGAAGGATGTGAGAGTGTCTGTATATGCACGATACAAATCTGCCTGAATCATGGAGTGTCCTTGTGGGAATTCTGTTAATGCTAGATTAACTAGATCCACTTCATTAGAGGAAACTAGGTCTTTGGTTGATTCTAGATAGAAAGTTCATGCAAGGGGCACTGAATGCTCTGTGCACTTACCTACACACACAGAAAGGGTTTGTAGAAGCCAAATGGAAATGGTTGATTTGAATGCAACTTGCTGCACAAGGTAAATTAAAAAAAATACACATTTTGTGGGGCTAATGGCGTTTAATCTCGAAGTATTATGGTTTGCTTATCTTTCCTGGCTAAAATGCACACACAGCTTTACAACTCCTAAAGGGAAAATTCTACTTATTCTGCACATTACATTTGAGAGTAGATACAATCTCCAGTCTGTATGGATATTTATTCACCTCTGCACTACAGTTGCAAAGCACATTGTTAATAAATGCAATTCAGCACAATCCATACAAACGCAATAGGCATTTCCAGGCAATTGGCGGCTTCGACTTCCTGAAGCATAAAGAGTCATATTTGAGGGTGTTCTTTGCACAGCCTTGGCCTTACAGAAGCTGGTGCTGACTGATGTAGGTCTTTGTGGTAGTTCCCTCAATGTCATGAATTTTAAAGAACAGATAATAAACCCCGAGGGCCCTTATTCAGCACAACAGCACTTAATAGAGGAATTGCCTACCTATGTCTTCCCACATTTAATCTTGAAAACAGGGCCCGATGACTATCTTCACTTCTGATTACCTGGCTAATTCTCTGCTTGACTGCCGACCTAAATGGAAATAGTCTTTTTAGTTTTAGATAGTAGAATCAGCAGACAGTGTTTCAAGGTGTCTTTGGACTGATAAAGTGCAATTGGACATTTTTTTTTAGTTTTAAGAACCTATAAATATACTAGAATAAAATATTAGATGTTCAAACTCTTCATAAATTTAAAATGGAACAGATTTTTGGCTTTATTAATGGACACAAATGTTTTGGCAATGAATGGAGACTATGACATGCTATAGTTCAAGATAAGCTACATTCTGTTCTACATTAATGAAGTGAAAGCCATAGCTGCCAGAGAGCTATACAATGTAGTGCTTTGTTGTTGTTGTTTTTTTTTGACAAATAGTCTTCGTCAGATCATCATTCTTCTTCCTTTCTTTTAACCACAGTGCATAGTGTATATATCTTTGGACTTCTGCCGCTTGAGTTTTTCTTTTTCTTTTTGAGGTTGGTTATCGTTGCATTTGCTCTTCCTCAGGTGCACTGTGGTGAACTGCATGAACTCTACCATATTTAATTTATTATTTTTTGCTGTTCATTTGTAAGCTTGTGTTAGGCTTGTGCTTGAGTGATACGCCTGTAGTAACTGTAGTGGTGCTATGAATAGAAAATACATTAGCTATATGATCATTTGGGTAAAAAATATTCAACCTTTTTCCCAGTACATTTGTGGAGCCATTTGGATTGTGCTGTGTGATCTGACACACTGCTTTATATCCTTATTACAGGATTTTATTGTCCCTGGCGTATAAATAAATAGCCTGACAATGGAGTGGAGGGCAGGACAGGAGAGTGCAAAAAGTGGTAATGGATTCTCACAGATAAGAGGCCTAAATCTTGTTTAGCACCTGAGCTGCTCCTGACCTCCCCAGGGCCGCACTATTGCAAACTGTCTGACCTGCTCACCTCATCGTCCTGTGACAAAACCACAGCCACTTTGACACTTCCAGGCTCCCATCCAACTCTGTTTACACAGGAGGTCAATTGACTAAACAGGATAAATAAATATTGAAACAATCCTGACAGATATGACAAGACATAGACTAGAAAAACAGACTAAGGCTCCACAAAACTGGTCCTTATTTATATTTTGGAGGAGCTAGTTTCCCGAGAAATGTGTTCTGTTGGCTATAATACTCCACAGTATGGTATAGAATGTATCTATGGCCATGGAGAATGTTCCCAAGTATAGTTTCTGTGGAACCATGCAGGCGACGTGCCACCCCCACAAAACCTTTAACTATGTTTTTTAGCAGCAATAAATATAGATAGAATAAGGGCGACAGCTCACAAAACAACTGAAGTTAGAAATGTTAGAGTGCTTCATATTAAAAGAAAGCAAATACAAATATAGTACAATATAGTGGTGGAATTTGAGAAAGCTCAGTTCTCACCAAGACTAAGGGCACTATGTAACTGTACAACCCTGCGGACTGCTTTGTAAAATGCTAATAGCACGGCAGTGGAGGCACCTTGCAATTAATCACTCTCTTGTCTATTAAAATATGTTTCATAAATACCCATTATAGCCAAGTTGTCTGGGTCTTCTGTTTGATTAACCCGCGCAAAGATGTCCTCCGGCCCTCTTGTTTTTTGTGCCCTACAGTGTGCGTGTGTTTTTTTTCTTGCTGGAGATAAAAATCCGTTTCATTTATCACATGCCATGCTCAGAAACACCTGTCGCAGAGAGTGTGGGAGCTGAGCCTGGGGGAATGTTCATGTGCACCGTTCCAAATAAAAAAGCACACACACTCTGCTGTAAAGCTGCTGACCGTAGACACTTTTAGATAGACGGAGGCAGGATGCGCCCCAATCCCCAGCAGGACGGTGCTGCCCTACTTGTGCCGAGGTGACCCCCAATGTGCTCTACACGGCCCTAGCATGTGCCATTGTTATTTATGAGCTCACAGAAGTGTCTTTTGGCAGTATAGCAAGTGCGCTCCACCTGTTTTTTAGCACGAGGTGAAAATACAAACTTGTTCCACAGAGTTACATGCAAAATGCATTGAGTTGTTTATCATAACTGCAGACACTACTCATTTTAACACAATTACATATTACACAATTGCTTGTTATAAAGTTCTATATCTGGAGTTTTGTGGTGTTTCGTTCACACATGTTTAACACATAAAACCTTGTATATTTAGTTTATTCTTTTAAACTGAAAATCTGTTTCACTTTTTGATGTCATGTGGTCATCAAGGAAGTGCTTCAATGTGTTTTTAAACTCCATAACACCTTCAATAGAATCATTTGGACAATTTCAAAACCGGATTTCCCAGATTATGTCATACCCTGATTATGTCATACTGCCAAATGGGGTGCAAGAGCCAGAGCTCCAGATTAATTACATTGTATTTTGTTGTTGAAACATCCATAGATTGGTTTACCCAATTGGATACTCGCATACCGAAAAAATAAAAGCAGTAAGCTCTAATCTGAATTGAGATCAATTTGATTTTATTTGTAAATCATTGGTGACCAATGAGCTCTGTTATTTCATTTGCGCCACTGAAACAAAAAGCAAATCTGATTTCACAATCACAACTTGAGACACATCAGAGGGAAGAAGGTGAGAAAGGACCAGACTGATATAAATCTGTATAAAAATGCAAAGAGATCTCATTCTGGATTTGTCAGGGAGAGAAGGTCCTCTGTTCTTCTATAGTGTATATAGAGTATTGGAAACAAGTGTGTGAATTAATGTTGAGTAGATTTCTGAAGCTGCATCCAAATATCTACAGGGCACTACATAGAATGTCCAGCATGTGAAATACACTCCCACACATTGGAAAGTAGTGGACAGTGATGGTCACAAGACTGTTCCATATAGACTACAATGCATTGTGTGAGCTGGAACTGGACACAACTCACTCAGAAATAAGAAGATAGAAGTGGTGTTTTAATGCACTTTTGACTTGTGATTATGATAAACAATATTAGCTTTAATTGTTCAAAAATGTATAGCTTTCCTTCTCAAGCAAATAGCTGCATTAATGAAGTCTGTTTTGACCTTTAATGTGAGATAAAATGTATAGTTAAATGTTTGATCAATATTTATTACAGAAATCCATTTATGCTGAAGTTTAGCAAACTTCAAGGACAAAGTGGTGAGTTGCATGTGTGGATTATTGTCTGAATGAGAGCACGATGGAGTCTTTTAAAGAGCGTTGCTGTAGTGAGTAAGGTATTTGGAACCAGCCTAGGGGACATTTGGATTCAGCAGCAGCGACTGTCAGTCCCTGGCTACTGTCCAGCTGTACACTATGCTGCTATACACTGGTGCATGTACTGGGATTTGCAGGTATACATGGGCACTAACGTTTCCTCTCATATATTTGTATGGGAGTATGCATGGGCTCTTTTGTACTAATGTTGAAAGGTAATCCTTATGGCAGGGCATATTTAAGCCATTACTCTGAAGCAGGCTGTCCCATTGAAACACACTCTTCATCCCACGCACACATTTACCTGGTAGAACAGAGTGACCTCGTTCTGCCAGAAGCCTTCAGTCATCTTCACTGCACACACACACACACAC
>KN492169.1:0-18567 GCA_000787155.1 Scartelaos histophorus
TAATTGTTCAGGTTTGCAGTGTGCTTGTATCCATGGAGACGTTTTGCCTGGAATATTCCGCAGTATCACATCAAATCTATCACATTTACTCTTTTTACTATAAAAAAAAAATACCTTGAAAAAAGTTCTCCACAGATCTGACCTGTAACTTTGTCGGGTGGTGTTTTAAGCTCGCCTCCATGGAGATAATCTGTTTAATGTCGTACTGTGGAACATTCCAGGTGAAACATCTCCATGGATACCAGCAGGAGGTGTGCAGGTGAGTAGTAACATTACACAGTGCCGCTTTAACCCATATATTTTCATTATTTTTGTAGATCTGAATCACAAATGGTTTCCACGGATACACCTCCTCCTGTGCAGCTCTGAGCTTCAGACACAGATGTTCCTCCGTATGTTTGGTTTGTTTTTAACGTTTTTACAAAATACTAAACCATAACGAAATAAACAGCCCACATTCTTTCTGCGATGATCCCTGCAATCAGGCTCTGACATCTGCTTCCTCCGCCCATCTGGCTCCAGCTCCCCGACGATTACGCCGCCATTCACAGCGCCATTCAGAACTGGGCTACGGGGAGAGAAACGGGACAAACCGGTGGAGATTTTTGGAGTGGGGGGCTCAGAATGAAGCCGATAATGACAGGACGTAGGGACGGAAAACTGTCGGGCGGATGAAAGAAACGCCGAACGCTCGCGGTGGAGAGAGGAGGAAGGGGAAGCGCTCAAGATGGCCGTCGTGTTTGGAGGGTCGCCGCGGGAGCTGGCTGGAGAAGACACTGCCAGAGCGATTATGGAAATGTGTTTTAACGGTTGTGAAATGTAAAAATGTGTTATAATATTAATAATAACGGTGTCAGTCATTAAAATATTGCGATTCATCTCATGATTGTCTTAGTTAACTCAGGACTTCTCAGTTTTACTTCCTGTTTACAGCTGGATCCTATAGTTTTTCTACATTTTTCCAGCAGTAAAATAGTTTTCCATTAACTCAATATTTTTGATGACACTATTCAAAGGGATAGTTCAGGTTTTTTGACATGAATCTGTAGGTTATCCCCTTAAACACTGACTTACCCCCAACATCGTCCCGTGAGCCGAGTTCTTGCCCGGTTTTGGTGCTCACAAAAGTAGTTCCGGCATTGGATGGGGTCACGAAAATAAATCGTTTTTCTTCTCAAAACAATGTGTTAAAAAGAGTGAGACATTTGCATCACGAAACCGTTGTTGGGAAAAAAGGAAGATCTCATAATCGCCTGGCGCTTTTTTTTCTCTCCGTTCGTATCACTGCGCTGCCATAAGCTGAATCCAACACTTTTTTCAGATGTTTGGCAGTGTTTACGGGCTCAGATCGATGACGCCGTGACACAAGAGAGCTAACGTGAGAGCTAACGTGAGAGCTAACGTGAGGGCTAACCTGAGAGCTAACGTGAGGGCTAACGTGAGAGCTAACGTGAGCGCTAACGTGAGAGCTAACGTGAGCTCTAACGTGAGAGTTAATGTGAGAGCTAATGTGAGAGCTAATGTGAGAGCTAACATGAGAGCAAACGTGAGAGCTAACGTGAGCGCTAACGTGAGAGCTAACGTGAGCTCTAACGTGAGAGCTAACGTGAGAGCTAACGAGAGAGCTAACGTGAGAGCTAACGTGAGAGCTAGAGCGATAAGTATTTAAACTTGTGTAAGTTATCAGTGTCATAGTCGGACATTTTGCCGTTAACTTTCCGGGCCGTGAAACAGTAGCGGCTTCACCTGGCGGCAGCGCAGTGATACGAACGGAGAGAAAATAGTGCCAAGCGATTATGAGCTCTGACTTTTTCATCGACAATGGTTTTGTGATGCAAATGTGTCACTCTTTTGAACACATTTTCAGAAGATTTTTTTTGTTATTTTCATGACCCCAGCCAACTTGCCGGAACTACTTTCGTCAGCACCAAAACCGGGCAAGAACTCGGCTCACGGGACAATGTCGGGGGTAAGTCAGTGTTTATGCACCACACTGACGATGGGGACGACGTACAGATTCATATCAAAAAACCCAAACTATCCCTTTAATTAGTGCTGTCAAAAATATCGCGTTTTTAATAACAATTTTACAGCTGTACCTGTAACTACAGGATCCAGGAAGCAAAACTAAGAAGTTCTGAGTTAACTATGACATTCATGAGATTAATCGCAATATGTTAATCAATTGACAGCGCTATTGTTAATTTTGTAACACCTGAATCACATTTTGACATTTCACGACCATTAAAACACATTTCCATAATCGCTCGTGCAGTATCTTCGCCAGCTCCCGCGGCGACCCTCCAAACACGACGGCCATCTTGAGCCCTTCCTCTTCCAAACTATCCCTTTGGTAATATTAAATCTTTGTTCATAAAGCACTTTTAGCAACAAGTTTTACAAACAAGCAGCAAAGAACAAGAAAATTGCATCCAGAAAGCCTAGAAATGATGCAATCAGCTCATTTTTGTTCATCCATCCATCCATCCATCCATCCATCTTCTACCGCTTAATCCAGCTGGGTCGCGGGGGCAGCACGCTGCCCATTACTCTATGCACCAGACCCAGACCCTATGAACCCCTCTGCAGGTGGTGAGCCCACAGGAGGGTGGGACTCCCTGCCGGTCCCTTGTTGTACACTGTTCATAGGGTGTTGCATGTTTTTGGTTGATGGGGGAAACCGGAGCACCCGGAGGAAACCCATCCAGACACGGGGAGGAAACATGCAAACTCCACACAGAAAGGCCCAGGCGACCCGGGGATCGAACCCGCAACCTTCTTGCTGTGAGGCATGAGTGTTGCCACTCAGCCACCGTGCCGCATTTTTGTTTTTGTTCATTGTAATTTTAATAAATGAGTTACAGGGATCTGCCTAAGGATCTAAGACTTCAAAAGTGATCAGTAAAATATCTATTGTAAAACTCACAGGTGGCGTGTTATTATTGGGATTTTATTTTTAGTTAGTGTTGGCACATTTTTAGTATCACTCTCCATATTTGGTACTATACATAGAACATCTAATTAAAATATTGTGCAATTTTGTATCCACAGACGGTTCTGCGTGTTAAAGAAAACATATTGGCCTTCATTTACTAACGCCGAGGTGAAAAGAGTGTGTATTGTGAGTGTATTGTGAGTGTATTGTGAGTGTATTGTGAGTGTATTGTGAGTGTATTCACGCACACAACGGAGGCACGTGTTAATTATCGACCTGACATACGAACGAGCAGCTGGTGATACACGTGGAGGGGGAAAATCAACAGCATTTCAATGAAACGTCCCAAAATATCCATGTTTCAAGTGGCCTCTGCCCCGGGGTTGCAAAATATAATCATATAAGGAGCATTTTGAGCTGGACAAATAATAAAGGGCGACTAAAATTTCGTGAAGGAACAACATGCTAACGGCTTAAAGTTCACAAGAATCTATTTTGCGTAATATGAGACTTTTATTAAACTATTCCAAGTATCTTCATCACCTGCAGTACTCCAAATCCACCAGATGGGGGAGTGGCTCAACATGGGAGGGGCTCAACATGGGAGGAGCTCAACGTTTGACCCCGCCCACTTTACCAGCAGCAGCCATTATAGATCCACGATAACGTTAGCACGTCGTTAACAAAAACGACTGATCGGATTTGTACGAAATTTTCAGAAAAGATGGACTCCAAGATGACCCCACTAACTTTTGGGCAAAATCGTTTTTTGGCCATAATTCTATCATGAATCATCCGATGTGTACGCATTTGCCATTTAATGTACATTTGTATACATTTATTATCCATTTATTATCAATTAAGTATTCAAAATGATGCTTATATTACTATATGTTGATTGTATAAGAATCCCCGGACAATAAACTAACAGAGGCCGTTAATAGAACCGTTCTGCGAAGAGTTTGTACGACTTTTGTTGTCTTGATCGCTTTCTAATGATAACGACCACGGAATATTCTGGAAAGGTACTACGGACTATTTGAAATAAAAAATAGATAAACTTCCAGAAGTAGTTTTTTTTGTTTTGGTGTCACGGTGAAAAAACAGGAGAAGACCTGAAATGCAGGACGGCTCAAAAAGAACTTTTAATAACCACCAAATGAAACAAAATACAAACCAAATCCAAAAAATCCAAACTGACGAGACGAGACTTGGACAACGGACCAATAAGGGTCTCAACGGACAGGAAGTAAAACCCCAAACTACAAACTAACAGGACGAATGTGAAAATAAACCACCACAGGTAAACTATACTAAAGGAATAAGACACCAAAATATGCAAAGATAAATGAAACACAACATGAACCATGACATTTCAGTGCTGTATGACTGACGTTTCTATTGTTCCATTTACATCAGAGCTTTTAAATCCGATAAAAATCATTTAATTTGGAATAAAAGTAAATTCCGCTTAAAAAGACCATGTAAACACTTAACTCCTAATGATTATTCCGAATTAAACTTTATTCCGAACGATCATGTAAACGTTTATTCCGCTTAAAAATAATTCTGGTCGCTGCAAAATGGCGTCCCGATCAAACTTTGGTCTCGAACCGAAACAAGATTTTTAATAAGTCGCTGTCAGAACGAGCGGAGGCAGAGAACGGCAAAAGTGGAAAGAAAAAGCAAAACGGTCGTAGAAGCTGATTGTGCGTTTTCTTCTGTCGACGTAAGTACGTTCGCGTCAATGTCCAATCAGAACCTTCTTGAGGAAATTAAGTTGATTTAACGGGTTTTCCATGTAAACCTTAATTCAGAAGGATTATTTCCATGTAAACTCCAAGGAAAATAATTTAAATCTGATCTGTTTAATTCGGAATAATTAAATTCACGTGGGGGGCGTGGCCAAACGTTGAGCTCCGCCCCACATTTCGCCGCTTCGCCAACGTCCAGCCACCTCAATACGACCCGTTGCCAAACCCCGATCTCACAGTTGGCGCTTTTACCTTGAAAACGCGACGATTTGTCAACTTTCCGTTCCTCTAAACCTCCAAACACCTCCAGGTTTCTAGAGTTCACTTTCCACTCGGCTACATGTGCTGTGTGGGATCCCGCTAACGCTTAAGGGCCTCACCTCCTCTTTCAAACACCCATTAAAATCCACCGCTTTTCCGAGTTTCCCACACAGCGGAAATTTGACGAAAAATAAAAAAACGCGGGGAGATTTTATTATCCGTAACGAGCTAGCGGGAGCGGGGCTAGCATCACGTCGCGCAGAAGCCAATTACAGAGTCTCGGGGCCGGTGGAGCCGCTCTCCCGGTGCTCGCCGCTCACAGCTAAACGTAATAACGACTGTGATTATGATCGGCGCACGCGACGACGTAGCCAAACAAGAGGAAACCCGGGACGATTACTCCAGATGCCCCGCAGAGAGAACAGACTCAGGTGAAGGCGGCGGAACAAAGGATGGAATACGCAGATTTTTTTATGGTTTTAAGATTAAAGAATATATCAACTTTACCGTAACTGGGGATGTTTTAGAGTATGGCATTATTCTTTTTTTTTTTTTTTTTTTTTTTTTTTTTTTTTTTTTTTTTTTTGCTGTTTTACTGTTTTTTACTGTTTTACTTTTTACTGTTTTTTTTTACTTTTACGGGTCGCCCTTCCACAGATCCGACCCGTAACATTGCCTAGTTTAACCACGTGCTTGTCTAAATGGAGATAGTTTTAAAGTAAATGGATTCTTGTGAGCTTCAGTTTCTGGTTTTCAGGATTCTAGTGAAACAGACTCACATCTCAACACATCTGACAGAAACTTGGTCTAGTTTGGTGGAGTCGCTTGTCACCATGACGATAAATATATTTAATGGTTCTGTTACTGTATCAAAATTTTGTTCTACATTAGTAAAATACACCAGCAGAACAAAATGGATGCATTTTTTTCTTCCTGCACCAATAAGTAGGTGGTTTTATTTTACACTTGTGAATGACACTAAAACATGTCATTTCTCGTTTAATGACACATTTGATTTGGAGGCGTTCATTGGCTTTTATGTCTCAAAAATACAGCTTCAACAGAGCTCAGAGACCCTTATGTTCTGTGACCCAAGAGACCTTCACCCATGATCCCACTGTCCACTCAGGGGAACCAAAAGAACTCTCGTTAGTGCGATTACTTCCACAAATGTGAGTAATCTATAGACATGTATTGATTTTGGAGCATTAGGCGTCACTTCAATGAGTTCCATGAGGTTCAAGGTGCGGCAGTGGTTTTCAAAGTAGCGTCTGGGGCTGTGGAGGAGCAGAGGCTCTACTCCAAGCTCCTGCTGTGTGGCTGAGGTCCTCACTGTCTTTAAGGGAGAAACTCATTTCGAGCATTTGTATCCGCAATCTCGAGATTTCGGTCATTACCCAGAGCTCATGAGCGAAGGTGAGAGGAGGAAGAAGAAAAAAAGAGATGGAAAAAAGAACACACAAACACAGACTTTAAAAGTCACATTAAAAAGACCTGTAATGTCTTGAAGTTCAATATTGTGAACTTTCGACATATTAGGAACGCGTTATCACTAGAAGCTGCAAAATCTTACTTTGATGCCATGATCATATCTCACATTTTGTATTGCATATCATCATGGTCCCAGGCTAACCTAACAGCTCTAAAACCTCTTAGGTCTTTACATAATCAGGCCCTGAAAATTCTAGATAAAAAGACAAGGTGTTACCACCATTGTCATATTTTAGAAAAATATAAAATACTAAGTTTTGACAACTTGATCAGGTACTCTGATATTCGTCTGGTCCATAAAATTTTACATGACGCTGCCCCACCTCCTCTTAAAACCCACACATACACACACACACACACACACACACACACACACACACAAACATAAAATCAGAAACAAAATTGAGTTTGTTCTGTGTCTGTGTGTGTTAGATTTTGTCTGTAATTGAGACTAAACCAGTGGTCGCCAGTGTGGGGCGTGGGACCCCTGGGGCCTTCAGATGCACTGTAGGGGCCCCCAAAAGATGTCCACAAAACAAGCACCAAAGGAAAATGTTTGAAATCAACTGTACGTAAGAAATTAGAGTGAATTTAACATGTAAATCTAAGGGGAAAAACACATAAAAATACATTGACACCTTCCTAAAATAATTTCATTTTTTCAGGTTTTTCAGGAAACACAAAAAAACTCCCCCGAAAATTGAAATTATGGCATAAATTATGGCAAAGTAAACTTGACTTAGGTGACTATTTTAGGAAGATGACGACATATTGTATTAAATGTGGTGTCATTTTATGGGATTTCTGACGCTACAGTGACAGGCTAATATATATTTTAATATGAACTTTATTTCCATTGCTGCTGTGTATTCTTGAGGTGTCACTTTTCCAATGGACGGTTTTCCATCCGTTTGTCTCCATGGAGATGACGTTTGGCCTGGAAAACACCTTGAATGAAGTCGTGCATTTATAAGACGAGATCACGTTTGCAGATTTCTGGACACGTTTATTCCTACAGACAGTACAGGACAGTGAAGGGTGCATTTGGGGAGATGTGCTCCAGCGTCGTTTCAGAACCATCTGCAAGCTCCAAATCCCCAAATCCTGTTTTTCTCCCTCCTTCATTTGCATGTGTCTGGCTGAGTTAGTCTCACACTGGCACCTCCGTCCCCCTTCCTCTCACATACAGACATGTTATTCCTCCTTCTCTCCCCTCACACACTCTTCTTTCTCTTTGTTTTCTCCTCTTTATTTTGCTCCCCCATCTTTTTTTTCTTTCCACTTTCTTTCTTTCTCCCTCTCAGGTGCAGATCTCATGTGTCTGAGCGGCTTAAGGCGGCGCAGGATTTTCCAGCAAAGACGAATCAGGGAGAGAAACTAAGGAGACGAGACAAAGAGGGCAAAGAGAGACCGGAGAGAACGAGATTCTGCATCTTTTATTTCGTCGGAGAGAAAATAAACGTTCATCTCGGGGGTTAAGCAGGGCCCGGCTGGAGCTCGGATCAACCGCTGGGAATATCAGGAGCCACAGGGGGGCGCCAGTGAGAAAAAAAACTTTGTTGAGTGGATGAATGCTGCTCTGTAAAGCAAAAAAAAAAAGAAATCCGGTGCGTTATTACACGTCTTTTTCAGCCAAAAATCAAACAATGAGACCTGTTCTGAGACCTTAGATTCTTTTATTTCTTCTACAAGTTGTGTTCCTTGTAGCTTTTCTGATGTACGTTCTGTGTTTAAAGTATTACGGTTGTGTCTTGTATGGTTTTTTTAATGCAAACTGCAGTGGGAATTACAGGGAGGGAGGAGGGGGGCGGAGCTTGCGATTCCCACACCGCAAGCTCCGCCCCTCAGCCCTGAACTTCACCTCTGACCCCGTTTCCACGACAACGGCAGGTCACATGTACACGGGGGGTTACAAAAGTTTAAGAGTTACGTATGAACTTACTGACAAATGAACAGTGGTGGAAGAAGACGCCAGAGCAAACTCAAGTAAAAGTATCACATGAAAAAATCTAAGTAAAAGTATTAAAGTATGTGATGAAAAATGTATTTTCATGCAGATTTTGAGACCTAATAAAACTCCAAAGGTAGTGATATTTAGTTGTTTTTTTTTTGCTAGCCGTTTTTATTTGTATGTAGTGGACTAGAAAGTACAAATACCTGCTCTCAAATGTAGTGAAGTAAAAGTAAAAAGTATCACCTTAAGTACAGTACTTTTCTACTTTTACTTTGTTCCATTCTATCAGTGCAAATAAATAATACTTTAAATAATGTCACTAGTTACCATTTATATACTTTAAAAACTGTATGTAGTAGAGTAGAAAGTACAAATACCTGCTCTCAAATATAGAGAAGTAAAAAGTATAAAAGTACCTAAGTACAGTACTTTACTACTTTCGCTTTGTTACTTTCCACCAGTCCAAATTAATAGTATTTTTAATAAAGTTACCAGTTGCTATTTATATACTTAAATACTGTATGTAGTAGAGTAGAAAGTACAGATATCTGCGCTAAAATGTAGTAATGTAAAAAGTATCTACTTTAAAATTTACTAATAAAGTACAGATTCATAAAGGTTTTTTTTACTTGAGTACAGTACTTTACTACTTTTACTTTGTTCCATTCTATCACTGCAAATTAATAATACTTTAAATAATTTCACTAGTTACCATTTATATACTTTAAAAACTGTTTGTAGAGGACTAGAAAGTACAGATACCTGCTCTCAAAAGTAGTGAAGTATAAGTAAAGAGTATCTACTTTAAAATTTACTAATAAAGTACAGATTCTTAATTTTTTTTTTTTGTTTTTTTTGTTTTTTTTTACTTAAGTACAGTACAGTGCAAATTAATAATACTTTAAATAATGTCACTAGTTACCATTTATATACTTTAAAAACTGCATGTAGAGGACTAGAAAGTACAGATACCTGCTGCCAAAAGTAGTGAAGTATAAGTAAAAAGTATCTACTCTTATAAAGTACAGATACCTGTTTTTTTACTGAAGTACTTTTGTTACCAGTTACCATTTATATAGTAGAGTAGAAAGTACAGATATCTGCGCTAAAATGTAGTGAAGTAGAAGCAAAAAGTATCTACTTTAAAATTTACTAATAAAGTACCTACATTTTCCTAAAGTTGTTTTTTCTTTTACTTAAGTACAGTACTTTATTACTTTTATACTTTGTTCCATTCTATCACTGCAAATGAATAATACTTTAAATAATGTCACTAGTTACCATTTATATACTTTAAAAACTGTATGTAGTGGACTAGAAAGTACAGATCTACTAATAAAGAACGGATACCTGTTTTTTTTACTGAAGTACTTTTGTTATCAGTTATATACTTTAAAACAAATTCAACAATATTTGACACAATAACTGTTAAAATGATGTTTATTACAGTAAAATAATCTGTTTTTACATCTATATTTGCCCTGGAGTTTCCCGGAAAGCCAAAGCACACTGCAGGAGTGTCTAAAAGTGGGAGTAACCCAAGCAGAGGAGTAAGTGGAGGAATGTGGGGGTCAAAGGTCACAGCGACAGGCCTCTCTCTAAGAAGGAGGCAGAGGAGGAGACGAGGAGTTAGGAGACGAGGAGTTAGGAGTTAGGAGTTAGGAGTGAGGAGGGTCTCGGTGTGATGCAAGAGGCCGACCTCCCGCGGCCCCTCCACACGAGGCGCTGATGTAACTCTATTTTCCCAGGCTCCTCTTCCTAGAAAGAGACGAGGGGCGGGGCTTAGGAGGAAAAACGGACCAATCGGAGAAGGGAAAGGGGGAACGGGGGAAGGGAAGGGTCAAAAAAGAAAAGAAATAGAGTGAGAGAGTGAGAGATAGCAAAACGAGTGTGCATAAAGTCAGCATTTCTTCTCTTTCTCTCCCTCTTTTTTCCCTCTTTTCTTTTTATGTTCTTTAACTTTTCTTATTCACTAACCTTACTTCCACTCTCCTTCTCTTCCTCCACCTCACTTTTTCCTTCTTTTTCTTACTTCTCTCCCCGTTTCTCCTTTTCCCACTTCTTTTTCTTCTTTTACGTTTCCTCCCTTTTGTCATCTTTCCCTTTCTCAGCCTCTTCCTCTCTCTCTTTCTCCCTCTCACCCACCTTCTCCCTCCTCTCTTCTCGATCTCTCTGTCCCTGCTCTTTCTGTCTCTCTCCTCCTCTTTCTCCCTATCTTCCTCCTTCTCCCTCTCACTCTTCCTCTCTTTCTCTTCCTCACCCATCTTCTCCCTCTTTTCCATCTCTCTCCCTCTTCTCCCACTCAGTCCTTTTTCCTTTCTCACTTTTCCCCTCTTTCTCCCTCTCTCCCTCCTTCCCTCTCCCCCTCTGTTTCTTCCTCCTCTCCCCCACTCAGTCCTTCTCTCTCTCTCTTCCTTCCTCTCTCCCTCTTTCCTCCTCCTCTCTTCTCCCTCTCTCTCCCTCTTTCTCCCCATCTTCCTCCTTCTCTCTCTCTCATTCTCCCCCTTTCTCCCTCTCCCTCCTATCCCACTCTGTCTTTTTCTTCTCTCACTTTTCCTCTCTTTCTCCCTCCTTCTCTCTCTCTCTCTCTTCCTCCCTCTCACCCACCATCTCCCTGTTCTCTTTTCCATCTCTCTCCCTCCTTCTTCTTCTTTCTCTATACCCCTCTTTCTTCCTATCTTCCTCCTTCTCTCTCACACACTCTCCCTCCTTTCTTCCTCCTCTCCCACTCTCAGTCATTTTTCCTCTGTCTCACTCTTCCATTATTTCTCCTTCTCTCTTTCTTCTTCCTCTCCCACACTCAGTCCTTCTCTCTCCCTCTTTCTCTCTCTCTTTCTCTCTCCCTCCTTCTCTCTCTCTTTCTCTCCCTCCTTCTCTCCCTCTTTCTCTCTCCCTCCTTCTCTCTCTCTTTCTCTCCCTCCTTCTCTCCCTCTTTCTCTCTCCCTCTTTCTCTCTCTCTTTCTCTCTCCCTCTTTCTCTCCCTCTTTCTCTCCCACTCTTTCTCTCCCTCTTTCTCTCTCTCTTTCTCTCTCCCTCTTTCTCTCCCTCTTTCTCTCCCACTCTTTCTCTCCCTCTTTCTCTCTCCCTCTTTCTCTCTCTCTTTCTCTCTCCCTCTTTCTCTCCCTCTTTCTCTCCCACTCTTTCTCTCCCTCTTTCTCTCTCCCTCTTTCTCTCTCTCTTTCTCTCTCCCTCTTTCTCTCCCTCTTTCTCTCCCACTCTTTCTCTCCCTCTTTCTCTCTCCCTCTTTCTCTCTCTCTTTCTCTCTCCCTCTTTCTCTCCCTCTTTCTCTCCCACTCTTTCTCTCCCTCTTTCTCTCTCCCTCTTTCTCTCTCTCTTTCTCTCTCCCTCTTTCTCTCCCTCTTTCTCTCCCACTCTTTCTCTCCCTCTTTCTCTCTCCCTCTTTCTCTCTCTCTTTCTCTCTCCCTCTTTCTCTCCCTCTTTCTCTCCCACTCTTTCTCTCCCTCTTTCTCTCTCCCTCTTTCTCTCTCTCTTTCTCTCCCACTCTTTCTCTCCCTCTTTCTCTCCCTCTTTCTCTCTCCCTCTTTCTCTCCCTCTTTCTCTCCCACTCTTTCACTCCCTCTTCCTCTCTCTCTCTTTCTCTCCCTCCTTCTCTCTCTCTTTCTCTCCCTCTTTCTCTCCCTCCCTCTCTCCCTCTTTCTGCCTTGCTTATTCCAATCACAGATCAGTTGTGTGTAAAGGCCAGTGGATTCTCTGAGGTGTTGCTTCATTAATTACCTAAAACACAACCCCATATGTGGAGAATATGTTCTGATGCACAACACACACACACACACACACACACACACACACACACACACACACACACACACACACACACACACACACACGGATCATTAAGATGCAAACACACAATCACAAATGACCGGGGACTGATATGGAGATTAAGAGTTGATTAAGAAAGATTGTCCGTCCTATAGTTTCTACAGTAACAGTCGCCGCCTCTGAATAATAATGTTATGTTCTAGTCTCCATGTGTCGTCCATGTTCTAATGCCGTTTCCTCACCACAAACACACCTGGAGTTGTGTTTCGTTTCGTTCACACACGTCAAACCTCGTGCTCCACTGTGTTTTTAAACTCCATGCAACTTCACAAGAATCAAACCGGAAGTTTGGTAATGAAAACTGTGAAAATGTAAAGCGTAAAGCGCTTTTCAAGACACCCAAAGCTCTTTACAGTTCATTCTTCACTCACTCCACACTCAGTGGTGATAAGCTGCTATTGCAGCCACAGCTGCCCTGGGGCAGACTGACGGAAGCGAGGCTGCCAATCTGCGCCATCGGCCCCTCCGACCACCAACATCAATCATGCACACACCACTTCCATACTAGGCAATGTAGGTGAAGTGCCTTGCCTAAGGACACAACGTCAGTTTTTAGCACTGGCGCCCCACTGTGGCACCTGGAATTCCCAGTGGTCTCCCATCCAAGTACTAACCAGGCCCGGCCCTGCTTAGCTTCTGAGATCTGGCGAGATCAGGCTTTGCCAGGCCGAAATGTTCCACAGCGCGGCATTAAACAGCTCAGCTTTACATGTATTCAATTATAGGTTGTGTTATAGCTCAAAATGGCTCTAAAACATAAGACATTCTGACTCCACAGGTTTGAACAGTAACTTGGCCTTTGGTGTCCATGGTGATAGGAAGGTTTAATACCATAGTGCGGAACATTATCCACTGAGTAGGACACATTTAACGCCATACTGTGGAATATTATAGAAATTAAAGCCAAGTAAGAGTTTTTCAGTGTAATGAAGACCTTTATTTTAGTTTCATTTTGGCTAAAAAGTGACATACTCCGGTTTTAACGGAACAAACAAACCCAAACGCAAGTAATGTTTAAGCTAGGACAATATCGTCATGTTTTGAATAACGGTTTGTTCTTCAAAAGACCTTTCGACATCTCAACGCGTCGAATAAACAACATTAACATTAGAGACTGTTTATAGTGTTTTCCGTTCGACAAACCCGCCTTTTATTCCGACATCTATCAAAACAAGGAGGAAAACATCGCTTTACACGGCCGTCTGGGTCACGCCGCAAACTTCTCCTTCTCCGAACATAGAAGCGACGGCAGCGATCGCAGCTGAAGTAATGTTTGTGGAGCGGCGTGTCGAATTGAAAACGTAATTAGCCTAACGAGGAAACGCGACGCCATTCGGGGGGAAAACAGATTGAAAGTTGGAGATACGTGGAGAGTTATGGGGGAATGGAGCTGTCGGGATCAACGAGGAGGAGAAAATGTGTGTCGTTTTGGAAGCCATAGAAGTGGAAATCGTAGTAGTCGTTTTAGAAGATGGATGAGAGCGTTTAGAGTGTTGTCAGGATAACGGCTAACTAGAGGCGCTGCTCTGTCTGCGCCTCTGTTACTCGAATTATACTTAAAAAAAGAGTCCATATGGTATTTTCTCAACACAAACAGATCTGGAGTTGTGTTTTATTTCATTCGCACAAAGCCTGTATATTTAGACTTCTTTAGAAACTCTTTTCCAACTTGTGATGTCATGTGGTAATACAGAAAAAGTGAATTATTTGGATATGGAACTACCAATCCCCAGACCTCCAGTTCTTCAGTTTTTTGACTTGTTTTGTGTGTTTTAGTTTCTTTGGATGTCCCTCCCGATTCCTGCAGTGAGACGCTTGATTATCTTTCCGACTCGCACCTCAGATATGATGTCACGTCCGAGCTTATGCTGCGTTCGATTGGGTTGAAGGTCCGAGTCGGAAGGATAATCGAGCACAAGGTTATCAGGGACCAGGGTTTTCACAGCAGAAAGACATGGGGACAAAAAGAAATGAAAACACACAAAACAAGTCAAAAAACGGAAGAACTGGAAGTCTGTGGATTGGCCGAGCTTCAACCTAATCGAAAGCAGCATAAACTCGGACGTGACATCATGTCCGAGGTCCGAGTCCGAGTCGGAAGGATAATCGAACGCACTGATAGTAAATTTGCTCACGAAATTTGGATTTTTTTGTGAAATAGTTTTTTGTTTTTTTTTTCAAAGTTGTTCACGGTTCCGATGAAATGAGACTTGTGTGTGATGTCCAATGCGAACTTAAACGCCCCAAAGTGTTACAGGTTTATGGAAGTCGCCTCAACATCGACGCACTTCGCACTTGGAGATTTTAAAATTGCCGTCGTACCAGAACATTTTCAGCTTATTTGTTTTAAGGAGGAGATTGAGAAGAAGAAGGACAAGGTTTTTGGTCGTGGAAGTGGCAGCAACGTCCATGGTTCTTGACGTCGTATAGGTGGGATGGATGTGACCTGACCGTTCAGACTGAAGTCGTATGTCAAAAGATCGGATATCTATCGGTTTTAGGAGCACATATCCAAGTGGCCTGGGTCGTACTTGAAAAAATTCTAAGTGTGTCATTCATTTTCTTATTAAAACATCAGATACAGGTCACTTACAGGTCTGGACGTAGCCTTAGTTCTGGTTTATTTCTGTGACTTTTACTTTGGCTTTTTGAGACACTTGCATTTTATCAAATTTTATGTGACTTTATATTAGACACTCGAACTCATGCATGACCTTTGTATGTTCATTTTGTGTTGCAGTCCTTTTGGTTCATTTCTGTACCATTAGTTTGCTTTGCTTTGAACTCTTGAACATATTTTAGCATGTTTTGTTAATTTCTCTTTTTATGCACCACAAAAAGGGAAATTTAAGTTAAGATCCCTTAAATTAAGAAAGTTTTATCATGATTTGAGTAAAGTAAAATTGCTTTTTGTAAGACTTTTTGTAAAATAAGTTATTGCAAAATAAGAAAAACAACTCTTTGCACTTAAAATGAGAAACAAAATCAAATGTTGCTTCAATTAAGAAAGTTGAATCTACTCAAATAAAGTAAAATGGTCTTAATTGAAGTCTTTTTAACTTACTTAGATTAGTTAATTGAATTACTCCTTTATTTATACAATTTTTCCACCTTGTTTTTTGTTACTTCCCTTTTCCTAACAGAGCTTTTCTACTGAACTAAAAGTAAAATGTAAAACTTGAAAACTCCCACTTCATGACATCACAAAGTGGAACAGAGCGTTTTGAGCTCTGGAGATGTAAGACTAAGAATAAAAGGTTACTCAGATACGCAGGAATGAAGCAAAACACAATTCCAGGTCTGTTTTTGAGGTTGAAACGATATTTTAACGAGGCTTAAAGCTCATAAGAATCCATTTTGTGTCATTTAAACCAACCGTAAAGAACTGATTTAGTCTAAACTCCAACAGATAAGCTGATTTTTGTGTTTAAACAAGCCTCTCACACATAAATTTACAGTCACGAGCGCACTGGCATTCCCCAACAGTTTTTTGCAGTTAGTCACTCGCAATTTTATGCTGAAAATCTAACTAAACAGGCTCGTATTGATCACAGGCGCCTGAAAACGTCTTTGCTAATGCGTTCAATGCGTCGCCATGGTAACTGCTGTCCCCCTCGGCGTGATGCTACTGCAAAGTATCAATGGCGATTTCGCTCGGATGGACTTATTCGTTTTGTCTGTACAAAAACTGGCCTCTGGGTTTGATGCATTTGGGAACATGGGTGACGACGGCGCAGCAGCAATGAATTATATTTTTTCAAGCGATTTGATTTGTGTTTTATGTTTTTAAAGTATTATATTCCACCAAATTGACGCTTTGAGCCACGTTATAATACTGTTACATCTTCAAAAACATCTCCAAAGCTCAAAATGCTCTGTCCCACCTTCTGATGTCATGAAGTGGTAGTTTTCAAGTTAACAGCTACTTTTTTACCTTTAGTTCAGTAGAAATTGGCAGTTCCAGAGCTGAAATCATCACGATTCTAGTGCAGGTAAGTGGAGTTTAAAAGCTCGATGCACTTCCTGTATTACCGCATGACATCACAAGGTGGAACAGAGAGTTTTTTTGTTTGTTTAAGAGTAGAGATGACGTTATATATGCAGATAACTAACTCCAGATATGTTTGTGATAAGAAAAAACACCTTAAAATAGGATTCTGTTCAAAGTTCAGATTTTAAACTTGTCCAGAAGATGTTGCCAAAAAGATTTAAATATAAACTGACAAAAAATACGCAAATTTCGATACTGAACATGCTTTTACAGATCTAAACTACAGGCTTTAGCAGTTTTTATGCAGAATAACACTGGGTATTTGGTGGTTTTTGGAGAAAATTATAGTAATTCTACAATTGCAGCCCAAATTTTACCCCCAAAAATTCGAGATTTTGACTTGATTACAATTCATCTTTCAGCCCTTGCCGCAAATAATGAGTCAAATTTGTATTAAATTCCACTATATGTAACCAAGAAAGTCAACCTCACCAGCTTTTTCCTTCGGTTTCCTCATCAGAAAAACACCTGAGGAGATTTTAGACGTCATCCAATCACGTTTGAGTCACTTCGCGATCTCCCCCGGTCGTCGCCCACGCTCCCGCACGACAAATCTCCATAAAAATGCTAAAACGTGATGCAAAACTGCGCACAGCTGCTCGACAAACCTGACGCAATGTGCAGCAGTTTCATTCATGTCGTGATAGCCTCTGTAGGGGGCAGTGACTCAGCTTGGAAGACTCAAAAACGAAACTTATACAACAGGTTAACACGATGTTTTTGGGTGAATACAGCATTTTCAGAACAATAAAGGGTAACGCGGTGATCTAAATATGTTACGTGTTAGCAGAAAACACTCCGCCGAAGTAAAACACGGCCTCTTTAATACATTTCCTGCTGCTCGAAACTTGTGTCTTGAGATTGACTTTTGTTCAGACAGTAGTTCACCACAGGTCCCGGTCTCAGTGGTGAGCCGTGGTTCATTCTGGCACTCAGCGGTCCTCCTCTGAACTGCTCCTGTCTGCGTTTAACTCCACAAAATAACTCCCAAATCGCTCCTTTTCGCACTCCAACCATTGATTTTCATTCACTTTTCTGCAGTTTGCAACGATCCGGCCTCACTCAGAAACAATGGGGCCTGTACTTTCTGCAACGGTTTAGTGGGGAAAAACTGCTGGAAAAAATAGTCAAACAAAATGCGTTCATAGCTAAAAGCACGTATTATCTTTTGGATGCAGGTGGAGGAAATACCCAAATCTGAATCAAAAGTGTTCATAAAATATACTGACAGAGATGTACAAGGTGTTTTAAGAATCATCCCAATGTCCTTCACCCTAAACCCTTTTTGAGTTTGTCACGCTTTTTGTCATGAGCTGCTTAAACATGTATAGTACTTCTTTAGTTTAAAAGTGCAGTGTGTAACTTTTCCGGGGCTGTTAGCTGCTTATCGTCATGGAGATGTTATTGCTTTGAATATTCAGCTTGCAAGTCTGACGTCACACAGGATTTCCGGAGATATTTGTGTCCAAACCCAACACAATTAAAATCACTAATGAGACACGCAGGATACTATTTTTTGTAAAGTTGTAAAGTTAAACTGCAGCATTTCATCCACATTATCCATAGAAAATAATCACATCCAGTCCACAAAACGTCGCTATTAATCCAGTTTGAGGCGTTATTTAAAAGTAAAAAGGTGAAGTAGTTCCTCACGTGTGTTTGTTTATCCACAGGGTAAAGCTGCAGTTTAGCGTAAGTGACTTTACATCCTGTGGACTTTATCTCTAATCTTTTATATCTGAAGTATTGCACCACATTTCAACACAGTTTTGTATAGTATCTAAACTAGAAGCGCAACTCTGATCTTTTGAACGCTTAAAGAGTCTCAGAGCGAGTGGTTTTACTGTAGACAGGAAACAGGAGATGCTCATGAGTTCTAAATATTTGTCCAAACCTGTCCCCTCAGACTTCGGTCGGGTTTCCGTGCTCTAGTGTGACATAAATAGCGATGCAAGAATATGTTGATATGATACATGATGATTTGGAGGAACGGCACTAGCGGCTACAACATAAATCTTCTTGACTAGCGACAAAGCTAACTATTACATTTTCAATTCAATTTATTTTTGTATAGCCCAAAATCATAACAACAGGTGGGCTTCACAAAATTGTTAAATTAGCAAACAGAGATGTCAGAGAATGAAACAAAATAAGAAAAATAATAATTATTAATTAATAATTCAAAAATACAGAATGTCCAACAACAAGCAGGCAAATGGATAATTGTCCCAGCATCTCCTGCCCTTAGACCCTCCTTCGGCAAGGAAAAACTCAAAGA